>JAQZBX010114534.1:0-10010 GCA_029593785.1 Cabassous unicinctus
ATTCTTTAAAAGTTGGCAAAGCTAGGTTTCAGAGATGTGAAGTAACTCATCCAACATCACACAGCTAATAATGAGTAACTCAAGTCAGGTTTTCAGAATATATGCCTATCATTCTTTTGACAGACTCAGTGACTGGGGCTGTGGGCATTTGTTCCCCGTGTTATTCAACAAGTGAGATAAGTACAAAGCACTGTGCTAGGTCTGTAAAAAGTACAAAAATGAACAAAATAGAGTCTCTACCTCAAGGAGCTTAAAATTTAATAAAGAGACAAGGCAATACACAAACAAAGATAACTGACAATATCAGGCTTGTGAAAGAAACTACTATGGTCTGGAATGGTAGGTGGTGAGACTTGAGCTGGCCCTTGAAGGACAAGGAGGTGGTAGACCTATGGGGAGGGAGAACTTTGGATTGATACAAAGGGTAGAGAAGACTGGGAACAGCCTAACCAAAGTCATGGAAGAAGTGAACCTACAGAGCAGTTCAGGAAACAGTGAGTTCATTTGGCTATCACACTGGATACATGTAGGGGCAAGGTTGTGCAGTTACACAGGACCCTGCACTCAGATGGGTCCCATGCTTGGTTTAATGTTCTGCTTTTATCATCTTAATAATTTTTTAACAAGGGGCTCCACTTTCTCAGTTTGCACTGGGGCCCACAAATGGTATAGCCAGTCCTCTATAGGGGAATGGGGAGAATTATGGCTGGAAAGGCAGGGGCACTCTTGGGAAGGACCTTGAATGCCACTTTGATATTTGTTCTGGAGACAATGAAGGGATCACAAAGTGTTTGAGGAGGGGAGTGATGTAGTGACGGGTTTTAGAAAGCCGCACCTGGTGGAGGTGTTTCGGATGGATTGGTGAAAGGAAAGATGGGAATTATTTAGGAGGCTATTGTGATAAAACAATTGGGCCTGGACAAGGATAGTGGCAGAAGACATGGAGAAGAAGACAAGGGTCTTCATTTATTCATTCATGCATTCATTCTACTGACGCTTACATGGCACTGTGCTACAAGGGGATGCACAAGACTACACCCCTGACCTCAAATTGCTCACAGTCCAGTAGGGGAGGTAGATAAGTAAACAGACTATGATAGCCCCATGTGCTAAGGGCTAGGATTAGATTAAGTTTAAGGTGCTGGGGGTGCCCAGAGGAAGGGTACTTAACCCAGACTGTGGATTCAGAGAAGATTTCCAAGAAGATGTGATATCTGACCTACATCTTAAAGGTTGAATAGAAATTCATCCAATGGAAAAGGCTCAGAAGGGCACTCTAGAAAGAGGGAAAATAATGTGCAGAATCAAGGAACATCTACTGTGTGCCAGACACTGTCATTTAGGCTGAGAATCCTTACTTTGATGGTGGGTATGGGAAGCAGACATCTAACCAGAGAATAGCAAGACCTTATGGGAGGCTGTGGGAGTATGGAGGAGAGGCATCTAACCCAGTCTGGGGAATCAAGGAAATCTCTTCTTTGGTAGTGGTGACATCCTGCACTAAGTGCTGTAGTTGAGGTGTTCACTAGGTAAAGGAGGAGGGGGCAGGGAGGTCAAGGCAGTGGGAGCAATGTGCGCAAATGCAGAGATATAAGAGATGTACATGGATCTAAGAGAATTATAAATGATTCACTATGATTCTAGAATAGAAAGAATGAGTAGGGGGATGGGTAGATATAACCAAGGAGGTAGGCCATGAATGTCAAACTAAGGAGTTTGGACTTCATCCTATAAAGCAGCAGATCTCAGCTTTGATTGCACATTGGAATCACTTGGTAAGCTTTAAAAACATACTGATGACTGGATCCCACTCCCAGGGATTTTGATTTAGGAAGTCAGGCATGGCAGGAAGCCTTGGAATTGTTAAAGACTCCCCCAGTTTATTCTAAATGTGTAGCCAGGGTTGAGAACCAAGTTCTCAAACTTGAAACTTAACAGGATCACCTGAAAGGCTCATTAAACACAGAAGGGGGGCATCCTCAGAGTTTCTGATTCAATACCTACTCTAGTGAGTTTTCAGAGATGCTGGCACTGCTGGTCCTGGGACTACATTTTGAGAGCCACTAGTTTAAGGTGTTGTAAAGCCATTTACAGGTGTTAAGTGTAGGGGAAGGTAGTGGGTGTGAAACGATCTGATTTGCATTTAAAAAGTTCACTTGGCTACTTTTGGGAGATAGGGGAGAAAAGCGAAGGTGAGGAAATATGCAGCTATTGCAGGAATCAAGACAAGAGATAACTGATGGGAGTCCTGAGCTAAAGCAGTGTCCAGTAGAATGGAGAAAATGGGTCAAATTCCAGGAATACCTACAAATTAGACTTGGCAGGGCTTAGGGGCTGGCTGAATGTAAAGGTGAGGAATAAGGATGAGTGAAAGCCAACTCTTGGGTTTTTGCCCTGGGCAACTGGGTGTGGTGCCATTCGCTGAAATAGTGAACCCAGAAGGAGGATCAGATTTGTGCAGGCAGATGAACTCCATTTTGTACAGGATCTTTGGGACATCTAAGTGAAGATGTCTGGTAGCCAGATCTGGAGTTCAGGAAAGAGTTCATGACTGGAGATGAAGCTTTGGGATCATTACCACATGTATGGTGGCCAAAGCATGGGGAAAACTGAGATCAACCAAAGAGAGTGTGTAGAGGCAAGGTGACTCCAACTGTACTGATCATGATGATAGTACTGTAATCAAAAGTTAAATGTGTTACCAGGCCTGAGGTGGGGTTGGGGTGTGGAGGGGTAGAGATGGGGGAGGCATTTCTACCCTCAAATCACATAGTCATAGTCCCAGGGAATTCAACAGGCAACTTTCATTGCCCATCCAACCCCTACTTGCAGCACCATAACGCCCTACCTAGACCATAAACAACTTGGGATTCTCTTCAAAATACTTGTAAATGAAAAGGAAGCCAGTGATCACCCTTACGTGAAGACCAACCACCAAAGCCCTGGGCATGGGACCTGTTCCTCTGCTGTTTCCCCAGGTGTGTTTATTTCATTCACTCATCATTAAAAAATATTTATAGAGCTGCTGCCTAGAGGGTGTTTTCCCTTTGAAATATTCACAGAGGCCATGTTTCACATGCAGGTAAAGAATTCATAATGTGCTCTTATATAACCAGAAAAACAAGTGCAGCTTAAAGGGCAACCTGCAAAGAAATTCATTCTGCATGGATTTAAAATGTGTAAAAATGAGCAATTTTCCAGTGCATCATCAGTCATGACTATTTGTAAGTCTTCTCCATGGACAAGTAGATTGCCAGCAATCAGCAGGACCAGCACAAATGATAGATGAGATAATTGTCCATTAGGGTACAGATAACTTCTGTACCATGGGAGGGTTAGACAGAATAAATACAGACATGATAGATGGAAGAAGAGTTAGCTAATATGATAGGAGTTGCAGCTCCATTTCTGGAAGTAACCATTTTCTGGCTGAATCAATGATTAATCAAAGACATTCTCTTTTGAAACTCTTTGCTCACTGGTGCACAACACCCACTTTGGGTTAAATTTAATAGCACCATTAAAAACTGCTGTTAAAGTAACTCAAATTACTTTTCCCTAGAAGAAATCATGCCACATTAGAGAGTGCTTTTGTGAGCTCCTCAGGGCAGGAGCCAAGTGCAGGGTGTGTGTGTGTGTGTGTGTGTGTGTGTGTGTGTGTGTGTATGTGTGTATCTGTGTTTTAATCATTTCAATCCTCAATGCCTAGTACAGGGGTTGACCCATACAAAGCACTCAATAAATAGTTGTGGTTGTGAAAGTGAAATGAATTAATACATCTGTCCATTCATTCATCTGTTTATTCCTTTAACAGATGTCCATTAAATACAGGAATTAAGAGCTCTGGTCCTGGAACCAGATGCTTTAGGCTTCAAATTCCAAATCCAATCAGCTGTATGACCTTAGGCAAGTTACTTAGCTCCTCTGAGTCTGATGCCTCCCATGTAAAATGGGGGAAAGAGTAGTACTTGCCCTAATAGGGCTGTGTGAGGATTAAATTAATTAGTGCATGTAAACTGTTTAGCACTGGGTATGGCCCATAGTAAGTGCTCACTAAAGGGCAACTTGTTATTATTGTTGTTGTTATTGCATATACTAGGCCAGGCCTTTCTCAAGTAACTATCATATTAGAAGCACAGAATCACTTAAGAAATGACATGGCTTTTGGCAAAAGCTGGTTTTCATTTTAGAGTGGTTATTTATGGTTCCCAGCTTAGAGTCACACTGCCCTAGGTCTACCATTCCTGACCTGGTGCCCTCCTGTGGCATCTAGGGTTGTCTCTTCCTGGGCTATGCACTCTAGAGAAGTCTAAGAAGTTGCTGAGTGGGAAAGTGAATGAGGAAGGTAAGGGCTGGCTGGCATCCAATTTACTATCAACATGCAACCCCAGCACCACCCCCATCATTGTAACTCCCTGGAGTGTCTTTCTGTGCTTTTGTATAGCTCCTCCTGGCAACACTTTTACCTACTAATTGCTATTTCTAATGTTTATCTTCTTGGCTCAGTTGAACAAGATTGTCCTTGATTTTAATTTTAATTTTAAGGCAACGTTGTAGAAAACACTTAATCTGGAGTTCAGTCAGGAAGTAAAGTGGTTATGAATTCTGGAGAAAGAATCTTGGAGATAGAAACAACTGACCACTGATAAGCTGTGACTTGAAGCACATTACCTCACTTCTCAGAGCCTCAGCTATAGAAAAGGGAAAGTGACAATAGTGGTTGTGAGGAGTAAATGGAAACCACTGCTCAATAAATGGTGGCTATGACTATTATTCTGAGGTCTCATATGTAGAAACCAAAATCCAGGTAGGTTAAGGGACTTGCCTACATTCATGGAGCTATTTGGCTCCTTGCTCCCACTACTAAACTAGCCCAGCCCCTTTTGAACCCTTTATGGTCATCCATTTACAGAAACTCTGTATACTCATTACAAGTTGGACTTGTTTTTTACATCAGGTAAATTTAATAAATTTAAATGCATTCATCCCTTATCTGCTCTGAAGTTCTTATGAGCAACTCAAAGGCAGGACCTATGGCTTGCTCATTTAGTATGTGCTCAATAAACATTTGCTGAATATTAGCAGTTGTCAATCCACCCCAGTGGGGTATGTCCCACGTCCCCTGTGTTACATTACAAGTAGAGTAGAAATGTGAAATGGGTGCACTGGATTCATACAGGCCTGTATTTGAATTCTATTATTAATTGCTGAGTATAAAGAATCTGTCAGTGCTAGATAAATGTTAATAGTAGTAGTAGCTGCCACAGCAGCAGGAATTGTTGTTACTATGAGCAAAAGATAGAGTAGAAAAATTTCCCTAAGGATGAGTTTTGTTCTCAAGGGCTATGAGGGGACCAAAAGATGATGTGTGGAGGAAGTATAGTGTGGCAGCATCAGATAAACGTGGGTTTGAATCCCAGCTGACCACTTATTGATTGTGTGATCTTGCTTTACCCTCTCTGAGGCCCAGGCTTCTCAGTCATAAAATGAAGATAATGACAGTACCTACCTCACAGCTTTGTGGTGAGGATGAAATAAGATATGGTATATAAAGCATTTAGCAAAGTACCTAGCTCGGAATAAGGCTACTCAAAAACAACTTTTTTAAAAATTTAATTTTAAGAATTACTGAATGTGTGTTTCCAATAAAATCACATGAAAGACACTCCAGACATCCGCATGAGATCTGAACGAGGAAGAGATAACTCCCGATAAAAACTGGTAAACACTTAACGCTCTTATCTCTTACCATGTAATACTTAATGTTGCAAACACTGAAAAGTTAAACTTAGAACAAACCATTCCCAGAGAAGACATAGAAAGAAATCAATGCTTCACATCAAAATCACATAGTTGCTGTACCTCAGAGAGTCCTTCAGTATGGGGTTATGTGTTGAAAAGGACAAGCAGAGAGCCTGGCACATACGAAATAATTAGATTAGTGCCTTCCCTACTCTCCTCCCAATGGGAAGAAACAAATGCACCAACAACCAAAGAACCGAAAATGGAAAACTCAAGTCAAAGCGGTTGAGAACTGATGATCAGAGTGACCTCACTGGCCTGAACCTTCACTCTTGGCACTGGTGAGGCCTGCCAGACTGAAGAACTTCTCAGCCTGGGCATTTGACCCTGGCAGGGAAGTCTCCTGACACGATGCTGCCATGACACTTTCTCTTTGCTCTTTATGAGTGCGTGTGGGATGGACATGATGGGGTGGGATGAGTGCACAGCCTGGGCTGCAAACTCCGCCTTTTTTCCTCTTTCTGTTGCTCCTCCCACCCGCCACCCCCCATTGTCCTTGTTTGGACATGCACTGGGGATTGCATTCAAGATTCCTGCATTCTCTATCTCTTTTTTCACATTTGGATTGGCTGTTTGCCAAGGCAACTGGATAGCATTTTCAAAGAGCAGGTGAGTTTGGGGGAAGATCTCTTACCTTCTCTAATATTTTAACTCCCTGAAATTAAGGCCATCATAGACCCCCTTGGAAATAGATAATACCAGGGCTTCCAAATTAAAGTCCCTATGAGAAACCCAACATCTTCTAGAGAAAAATACCCAGGTATAATAGCTGTTAAAGAAATTTGAGACATAACCTGAAGGTTACGTTGCTGATGTGAAAACCACTCTATGTTCCTTGTAAGCGACTGATGTGTGGCATTGCAAGCCATGGATGTGAAACATCTGGTTCTAACCAGAATGCAGGTGACTTGCTCACAATTGGGGAAGGCAGGTAAATATGGCTTTGCCTCCTGGTCTTATATCTGGTCCAGACATGCAAATTCCTGCCTGCAAAGTTATTCTTCTCTGCCAGAGTTTAGTAGGTTAATGTCAGCAGCTGGCAGAGGTCTGCCTGTGGTTACTGTGAGTGTCACATGGCAACAAGTAATGACAACAGAAGGCTGCCAGAGAGGGCAGCTCAGCTTGTCTGAGGGGCAAGTGACCTGGCTTGCCAGTCAGGGGAGGGAACAGGCCCTGGTCCAGGGTGCAGAGAATGAGACAAGAAGAAACCTCGATGGGGAAAAGTATACAACTACCATTTGTTGAGCATTTACTCTGTGCCAGGCACTGGGCCAGGTCTTCTAGGTACATTCTCTCATTTGATCCCAGCAAGAGCCTCGTTTTACAGACAGGGAAACTGCAGCCATAAGGAAAATGCAGATCAAAACCAGGAACTGAGAACAAATACCAAAGGCCCCAGAAGGCAAGGAAGGTGGAATCAGTTACCAAGAGAAATTTAAGAGCCTGAGTTCTTTACAGCCATGGCGATTGGGATTTGGACATTCATGTCTACCCCACGCTCTCTCTTCAGCTAACTCCCTTATTGAGCCAGCTTTGCCTGCCACCTCTAGGTAGCTGGCAAGGGCATAGAGCTGGTTTGGCAGGGACTAGGACCAGAACAAGGAAGGACAGGTGTCTGCTATAGATTGTTTCAAAGACTACATTAAGGGCCACATGTTGTAAAACTGTGCTAGCATACAAGTGGGAGAAGAGGATGGAAGGGTTGCAATAGAAAAATTAGCACATGAATCTGAGTTCTATTTAAACTTCTGTAATCAATGCTAATTGTTTCCTTGTTTGGAACTAAATTTTTCTTCCATCATTAATACCTGTTGATAAATGCAAATATGCTGAATTTCATTAGTACAAACCCTTGCTTAAGCATGCTGAAAACTGCAATCAAGACACAGGTCCAACTTTAACACACAACAGAAGTCACAAAAGAACTCTGATTCATGAAATGTTTAAATAGTCTTCCCCCACAGACAATATTAGCCCTCGTTTGTTCTTGAGACAAAACTGTCCTTGGCTCTGATTAGCAATGAGTGAACAAATGATACTGTACTACAGCATCCTACCAGTAGGGTGTACAATTCCCACATGCATGAAAAGCAAGCATCTCTCACCTACAGACTGCTGTGCCTACAAGCAGAAAAGTCCAAGTGCATGGAAAGAGTTAGATCCTGCATGGGCTAGAAAACATTTTAAAGGTTACATACATCAGAGCGATCCATTTACACTGGTTGGGCTGTGAAATGAAGTGGGAGGGGTTTGGATGAGAACTTCGTACAATGACAACACAGTTGCATTCCCAGCTGTGTTAAACGACCAGCATATCATGATTGCCTTTTCACGCAAATGTCAATGACATAATCCTAACAGGCTTGCAGCTCTGTCGCTGGTGTAATAAAACAATGACCCAATAATTTTCAAGGGCTGAAGCGGCAGATGTAATGACTGGGTATGCTGTGCGGGGTGCTGTGTGTGATGGAGGGGGCACAGTAGGGCAGCAAACTGTGCGCCCAGGCTTTGAAATCTGCCTCCCGAGCCATAACTCCTGCCATTCATCTGGTCGGGAAAAAAAATAACGCCATTCAGTATGAAAGTTCTCACTTGTTCTCATGACGGGGGCCAGTTGGGAAAATGTGGTGCAGCGCTGATTGAAGCAAATTCTGTTTAAAAAACCAGCCAGTTTGTGGGTATTTGTTTATTTAAACTCCCCCTCCCCCCACCCACACCCTGCCTAGTTCTGCAAAGGATTTGAGATTGGATTTGAATACTGAAAGTTTGTTTAAGTGCTAAACAGGTCCAGCAACTTTTTAGATTGACGACAAAATGAAACCTTTTTGAATCAAGTGCCTTGTTCTGTAGAAAATCACTTTGGCTTTTCCAGTCAGAGCTGGTCCTCCTTGTGTCCTGTGGTGAGAGGGACCTCTTGCACCAGCACGCCCTTGTCCCCAGTGCTACACTTTAATAAAGACCAGGGAAATAAACATGAGCCTATAAGCCTGAAGCCTGAAAAAATAAAGGAACATGGATTCGTTCAGTCAGTCGTTCAACAAATATTGATGGGCATGTACTCTGGGACAAGCTCTATTCTAGGCACAGGGAAAGCAAAACTGAAGAAGACTCAGAGCCTGCACTTTAGAAGTTCAGTCTAGTGGGAAGGGCAGAGAAATAAAGATGCCCCTGCACTGCAGTGCTATGGTGGAGGCATGCCAGGGACTGCAGGGCAACATGTCACCTGGAGGGTGGCAAAGACGATTTAGTGCATGGACTAGGGACTCAGACAGCCTAGATTCAACTTTGGTTCTGCCTTTCGCTAGCTGTGTGATCTTGGGGACTTAGCTTAACATCTCAGAGCCTCAATAGCCTCATCTGTAAAATGGGGCTAACAAAGAGGATTATTGGGGATAATTCTGAGGATTAAATGAGATAATCTGTGTAGAACATTTAGTACCTGGCACATAGTAAGCACCCAAGACAAACCTAGCTTTTTATGTTTCTTATTCTTTTTGTTTGATTTTCATAAGACCCTGTGTCTGGTGATGAGACTCCAAGGTTTCCAAAATAGAACTGATTTCAACAACTCCTTTTGGGCCTGATTTTTTTTTCTCTTAGCCTGATTTTTTTCATATGGGATGATACAGTTTTGCCATGATTTCTCCCTCAGCAACCATATGTCCAGTAAAAAGCTCAGGGAGGAAATATTTCCCAGATGGTTTTGCTTAGGTCAGCCTACTATGTGCTAAGGACCATTCTGGGTAATAGGGACATAGCACTGAGCAGTGCAGACAAGGTCCCTGTCTTTTTAGAACTTACATTCCAGGGGAAGAGACAGACCATAAGGAAGTAAATATAAACAGATGTAATTACCCAGGTGGTAAGTGTGATGAAGGAAGCATTGCCAATAAAAATGAATATTGGAGAAGGGCAGGAGGGAAACTAACTATAGTGGTCAGAGAAGGCACATCTCAGGAGGTAACATCTAAGCTGAGAGTGAAAGCCAAACAAGAAACCTCCTGGGACCTTTGGCAAGAGCCTTGCAAGAGCAAGGTCAGTTAAGGCAGAAGGAACAGCATGTGCAAAGTCCCTGGGGCAGGAAAAGTCTTTTGGAATGTTCCAGAGATGGAAAGACCAGCATGATTGGGACATACAGCCCTGGTAGGACAGTAAAGCAGGCAGGATTAGTATATGCATTTTGAAGATAAGGAAATGGATAGTCAGAG
>JAQZBX010114535.1:0-10012 GCA_029593785.1 Cabassous unicinctus
ATAGAGTTATTTCTTCCTTAATGTTTGGAAGAATTCATTGGTGAAGCCACGTGAGCCTAAAGTTTTTGTTATTGTTCGTTTTGTGGGGATGTCTTAAATCATGGATTCAATTTCTTTCATAGACATAGGGCTTTCAAATGAGGGGGGGTGTTATTTCTTCTTATGTCAATTTTGGAAAATTATTAAAAATTTGTCCATTTTATAAAAATTTTATTATCATAAAGTTCATAATAGCCTCTTGTGTGTGTTTTTTTAATAACTCTGGGATCTGTAGATTTTTTCACAACTGCATAAATTGTAGCTTCTCAGTTTTCTTTTTGATTACTATTGCCAGGGTTTATTAGTCTTTTCAAAGACCATCTTTGCTTTTGTTTATTTTTTTCTTTTCTAAGCCTTTTTTCAGCTTTTATAATCCTAAGCTCTTAAACTTCCTGCCAAACCAGAATTAACTGTGTTGCTTTAAAAAAACACAGCTGTCCGGGCCTCAGCCCTGCAGATACTGATTTGTTAGATTTGGGCTGGGCCCCTGCTGCATTCATGTTTAAAAAGCATTGCAGGTGATTCTGACATATAATCCCAGTTGAGAACCACTCCATTTTCTGCCACTAAGAAAGTGCCTTTACTTTTTCAACATGTTGACTTTTATGATTTTATAAAAATTCTGTAGAACCTCCCTTGATGATAGTTTACAGGATTTTTTGCTTTCTCAATTAATATATTTTATCTTTTGCACATTCCTCATGTTATAACTTAAACTCAATTCTGATGGAGTTATAGAAAAATTGATCATTTTCTGTATAGCTAACCTGTCCTTTACCATAAACACTCTTAAGTTCCTTTTTGTTCCCCCCCAACACACACAAAAACAGGTTCAATTTCTTAGCTGTTCAGTCATTAATTTACTTTTCCCTAAGCCTTTAAAAACATTCTTCATATTGTTTTTATGTTAATGAACAATTAACAGATATAATCTACTCCAAGTTAGAGTGAACTGATTTAAGAGATAATTTGAGGGCTTTACCATGTGAACCTTTTAGCACACTTGCTTTTATTTTCCAAGTGCTACATTGCCCATGAGGTTCTTGGCTAGCTATTATGACCCCTTGACTTCCTTGTGTGTTGACTGATTGGTCATTTATAGATGTAGAATGTGCTTAATGTCTTTTCTCAAAATGTCTTGTTGTTCCTGTTCTACCAGGAGGACAAGAAACTGATGATAAGCAATTAATTTTCAGTAGTAGAGAAACCATCTAAATAATTTAGGTAACTTGGGAATTGATAAGCTGACACAAAAGTGCCAGCAGTGTGCTTTGACAATTAAATGTGTGCTGATTGTGATGTCAATAGTATTCATGGAAGGAAGGCCAGTTTTCTACTTAGAGTTCTGGTGGTATGCTGGAGGTATTCCAAAGATGGTCTTCCCAAATCCCTAGAGGCCCCAGTGGTGACCTGAAAGTAGCATGGTCATTCATTAAGTCATACTTAATCATTCACTGTCATACTTAGTCGTACTAAGTCATTCACTGTCCCTGCTTAAGGAATAGCCAGACTAGGGCAGGAGCTGAGCGGGATTGTAGTATAAGAATTGGCCTGATCTGCATAGTGCCCAGCAGTGGGTTTAAGTAATTGGGGCCTAAAATAGAGGTCCCAAGGGTTATGGACTTCTAGCAAGTATATGTGTTTATGTAGCCTTAGTTCAGGCTTCCCCCTGAAGTTTAGGGACCAGCAGTAAGGAAAGAGCTGTAGGATGTTCTTTCACTCTTCTTGCTCCGTTCTCCAACTTATGGTTCCTCTAGGGGCTGAGGGAGCAGAGTTTCTTCAGAGAAGCTTGTGAAAAACCCTCACACTCTGTACTCTGATGTGACTTTGGGGATTTCTGGCTGACTTTCCACAATCCCTGTCATTCACCCACTCCCAACATTGCTCCAGTATAAAAATAAATTGAGGAGAATTCCATGCATACTGCCTTCTCCAGCATCCATTTGGGCTCTGCCCCTCACCAACCAGCCTCCTGCTTCATGCTGCTCCAGTGCTAGTCAGGGCTCCTCTGTGCCTCCCCAACACAGGTCAGGTCTTTGCAAGAACTTTCTCAGAAGGTTCATCCTGGTGGCAGACTGGGCCTACTGAGTTTCTGCAGCTCAGCAGGGGTGGGGTGGGCTTGGTTTAAGATACCAGTCTTCCCTCCTGCAAACAACTCCAAGCTATGAGCAGCTCTCTTACAGTCCATCCCCCTCCCATTCCTCAGGGAAGGATGGAGAACAATGCAGTCCTCCCAAGTGTTAGGAATTCCCTTCAAGGTCATCCTGCCTTAATAAATCTGGATACTTATCTCATGTAGTCCATTGGGGGTGCAGACTGACCAGTTTGGTCACCTCTTAGCATGGCCTGCAGCAAAACATTGAGTCCCTCTTTTTTGAATGTGGGGCACAAATCACCCATGGAACTTGGATTTGAGACTTTATTCAAAATTCTGGACAATATAAAAGTCTATTCTGCATCCTAGAATCATGGATGGGGTCTTGAGAAAGTCTGTCTTTAAAAAAAAAAAAAGACATCAATTGATAAGAGTGGCAGGTGAAATCCAGCTTCTTTTAGTTCCCTTTTAGAGGCCAGTGACTGTAAGCAAACATGTTCCTACTCTGAGTTTCTTACTATCCCAACCCTGACTGCTCAGACACATCCACCTGGCCAAAAGCCCATGAAACTGTTTCTCACTTCTCTTTCATCCCAAAAATGTCTCTAGCCCACATTGGGTTCCCCTAACACTTTTTCCTTAGAACTAGTCTCAGAGGCTACCTGTACGAGAAGAGTAACATGAATATCTCAATAGGGACCTTCTGGAAAGCCTTAATCCCTAAAGGCCAAGAGCCTGGCTGGTAGGGAAGGTAGTACTGAGCCACATCAAATTCAGTGAGTCCCTGGATTATTTCCTTAAAATGTCTTGTACATAATGAAAACTTTAAAAATATTGATTGGTTGACCAACAATTTGGATGAATTGCTTGCTTTATTAATATATATTGATAAAATTGATTTGTTAAAAAAAATTAAAAACTAAAAAAACATGAAATGGGAAAAAAAGTATTGATTGATGTCTCTCTTTGTTTTTAATAAAAATGACTCCATACATTTACATGGCTGCACACACACAACAAAGGATTGTTTATATTAGCATAATTTGCACAAACCATTTAAGAAATAGCCAAATTGAAGCAAAGATGTAGTTAGTTCTGTTATTTCTCATTATTACCCCCTGCAAAGCAAGTGGATAAAAACAGTGGCACTTTTAGGTGAGCAGTGTCTCCTTCAGACTCTTTCTGTAAAACTGGATTCTCACTAGAATGCATGTCACATTCCCTCCTGGAGATGAGATGCTGTTTGTTACTTGGGAATCAATATTCCCTCCCCATCCCCATTTTTAAAAATAACCTTTGTGTCCTTTGTAAGGAGAGTTAGGAAAACAGAATCTTTTTTAAAAACAAATCTTTAGTTTGTGTCCATTTTGCAGAGGAAGCCATAATCTCTTGCTGATGAGAAAATATCGTCAGCACCTGCAAATGTGGGCTTAGGATGAGAGCTGCAAGCCACCAGCAGGAGCAGGTGAACCACCTGGCAGAAATAGACCCTGTTTAGACCTCAACATAAGCACAAAGGAGAAGATTTTTCCTAATAGATCTGTTTTTTCCTTCTGCCTTGGGGCTAGTTTTTCCTTTGGTCTGGTGGCTGATTTAGGCACCCTGTCCCCAGGAAGCAGCAGGATGGGGTGAAAAAAAGACTGCCATGGCTTCAAAACCATGGGCTCAAGTCCTGACTCAGCTAATTACTCACCTCGTGAACATGGGCATGCCGCCAAAATTCCCTGAATCGCAATTTCTTCATTAGCCATACAAATAGTATCTGCTCTCCCAATTTCGAAAATCTCTCAAGATATGTTAAATATAACTATCAAGATATGTGTAAGTGCTTTGTAAACTCTTAAACCCTATGCGACTGTGAGATAGGGAAACTGCCCAGAGAAAAGGTGTTAGAAAGGGGGAAGTAGGTTATCGCTGCAGGCAACGGGGGGATGAGCTCCTACTCCTGGGCCACATGTTTGGCTTCCCATGGCACTGAGAGTAGAGACAACTCTTCTTAATATGGCCTACAAGGCCCTGCAAGATCTGGTCCCTTCCTACTACTCCAGCCTCATTTTATATATTTTCCTCTCCCTTCTTCATCTTTAACTGCTGTCCATCCATTAGCTGTTAGCTAATTATCACTTTCTTTGACTACTCATCCATGACTCTCTGACTAGGTTAAATTCCTCCTATTGTATGATCTTATAGAATCATGTGCCTTTTCCTTTGTAAGTTTGTCACAGTTATAATCTATATTTATTTAAGTGATTTTTACATTAATATTTATCTTCTCTACTTGCCTGAATGGGGAGGGCCAGGGATAAATTTTATCTCATTTACCATTTATCCCTGGTTCCTGGCACAGTACCTGGCACATGGTTGGTGCTAAATAAAAAGCTGGTGAATGTATAAATGATTGGATAGATGAATGATGAAATGGTTCCTTACAGATGCTGTGGGGTCAGGAAAACACTTGGATATTTGGGTTTCATCCCTGATTTAAACTTGGTCCAAAAGCTTTGAAACTCTATTGAGAAGGAGTAGCTGATAAAGCAGTTATTGGAAGCAATTTTCTGACTTAAAGGAGGCCAATACCAATTCTCGAACTCTTCCAAAAATTTGAAGAGGAGAGGATACTTCCTAACTCACTCTATGAGGCTAGCATCACCCTAATAGTAAAGCTAGATAAAGATATCACAAGAAAAGAAAATTTTGGATCAATATCCCTTATGAATACAGATGCAAAAATCCTCAACAAAATTCTGGCAAACCAAATCCAACAGCAATTAAAAGGATTATACCATGATAATGCGGAATTTATCCCAGAGATGTAAGGGTAGCTCAACAGAAGAAAATCATTTTAATACACCACATTAATATAAAGGGGGGGGGGGAACCTCACATGATCATCTTAATTGATGCAGAAAAGGAATTTGACAAAATCCAGCACCTTTTCTTAATAAAAACACTCAAAAAGTAGGAATAGACAGGAACTTCGTCAATATGATAAAGAGCATATATGAAAAACCCACAGCTAACATCATACTGAATGGTGAAAACTTCAAGATGAACCTTGAAGATTTGATGTTGAGTGAAATAAGGCAGACACAAAAGGACAGATACTCTAAGATTCCACCTATATAAAATAACCAGAATAGGCAAATTAATAGTGACAGAAAGTAAAGAATAGGTTACTAGGGGTGAGGGGTGGCGGGAAATGGGGAGTTAATGTCTGAGGTGTTTGGGGTGATGGTGGTGACGGTAGCACAACATTGTGAATGTGACTAATCCCTCTGAATTGTATGCTTGAGAGTGGCTGGAGAGCAAATTTTATGTTGGACGTGATTCCACAATATTTAAAAAAGCAGAAAGAAATAAGAGAGACAATGACAATTAAATACAATCCATAATCCTGGACTAGATCTAACAATGGAGGAGAAAATGCCCTAAAGAACATTATTGGAACAATTGAAAGACATGGAATATTGACTATATACTTTGTATCAATGTTAAATTGCTTGAGTTTGATAAGTATACTTAATGTGGTTACATAAGTGGATATCCTTGTTCTTAGGAAATATACATAGGAGTATTACATGTTCAAGGAGCAGGATGATTGTGACCTACTCTCAAATATTTAGAAAAGAAAGCAGGAGAGAGAGAGAATGATATATCAAATGTGGCAAAAAATGTTAAAAGTTGGAGGATCTGGGTATCTGGGTAAGTGGAGTTCTCCATATTGGTTTTTTAATCATTTTTGGAACTGTCCTATAAGTTTGAAATTATTTCAAAGAAAAAAATTAAAAAAACAAAAAAGAGAGAAAAGTCCAGAATGCAACTTTGATGCAAACTTTCCCTTTGAATGCAGAAATTTACTTACCTAAAGGCCATTTGGATTTTGTGTATGTAAAGTGGAGTCCACAAAAGGGAAAGGAGCTTTCTGGAGAAACTGTGACTCCTAGAGAAACCTTCTCTTGGTGAGAAGGTAAAAGTTGCTGAAGTTGCACCTCTGCAGACTCAGTTTCCTCAGAAAAATGTTACTTTTCTAAGGAGGGCTTCCGCCCGAGCTGCATGGGCAAGCTTGCTTATTCCTGTGAGATGTGTGTATCCTTGCTCCAGCAGAGGCTACCCAAAGAGCTATTTTATCAAGAGGTGAGAGCAGTCTGCAGGACTCAACACCAACTTGGTGGGAGGGGAGATGCCCTGATTCTACAAGGAATGCAGCATGCCTCTAAACCTGGAGAAGTGACCTATTCGTTGATATTGGGAGCTGTCACCCTTTGTTAGTTGTTTTCCTGTGGGAATTGTCAGCAGGGTCAATGGCGACTCTTCTTCAGCTGATGAAGGGGTTGCAGGACAGGTGGTGGTGAGAGGAACAGGGTATACTGCCACTGACAGCTGGGTTTATGAGCAAGCAAGAGGCTCCTCCTTGAGGTCACGCAGAAATGCCCGAGGAAGGCCTGGGGTGGGGAAGTCAGGCCGGGGGCCTGCTGGTGCAGGGGGGCCAAGGAAAGAACTTGGGTTATTGTTAGGAAAGGGACTTTGTTTGTAGCCTCAGCCTGGGTAGGTCTGCTGCATTTGGGTTAAGAATTTAAGGAGTTTATATTATGATTTTGCACATGGTAAAAGACATCTCTGAGGAGCTGATAATTCTCTCCACCACAAGCCCATGTTGGGCCCTCCTCAGGCACAGTCACTGCAGGGTGACCCATTCACCCCGGCTTGCCTGGGATGTTCCTAGCATTAACTCTGAATGTTCCAATACCCAGGTACCCTCCCTGGGCAAACAGGGGGCTGGGGACAGAGAACAGAACTCATAGCCTCACAACGTAGCGGAGACAAGCATGTGTCTCCCCTCTGGGATATTAAGAAGCTGCAGAACAGCAAAGTTATATTGTGAAGCTCTGTTTCAAACTGTGCATCTGAGGCAGAAATGGATGCAAAATGGGTTCCTAGCCTGAACTTTGTTACGGTGCTGTTCTGGGCCAAGAATTCATTTCCATTTACCAAAGCATCTCCAGTTCTTCTGTCTCTACATACACTAGGAATTCACACTGTACTTTCTATGACAGATGCAATTTTGTAAAATATTCTTTAGTAATAAAAGGGTCAGGTGCATAATTAGAGTTATGACGCATTTATACATAAATAAAATCTCAAACCAGAAAGACATCTTTGCTTGACACTGTGCCCTGATGTTTCATTCTAAATTTAGGATCACTGTATCACCACAGCCCAAGACAGTCAAATTCTTAACAAACGGAAGAGTGATCACCACCCCCAAAATGAGGCAGCCAAATATAGAGTGACGAATGATTAGGAGGAGAAAGGATTCTATTGGCCTTCCTTATTCCGGAGATTCCTTGGCAAAGCCCAGTCCTAGATTATCAGACTCCTAGGTCTTGGTGTTAGGTGGAAGGAGGCATCTGACTCTACTGGAGGATGAGGTGGTGGGGCCATGTGACTGGCCATCTGGAGAAAGCTCACTTCTTCTTTTCCCAAGCAGGTCGAGAAGATGAGGAGTAGCCCACCAAGGGCCAGGAAAATACCAGCAGCCCAGCCCAGGAAGAGGGCATCTCCAAACTCCCACCGAGGTACGATCTCAGGGATGCTGTCATCCCAGAAATCTCGCATTGTGGTGTGGGCCACCCAGGAGACTGGAAAGAGGGTAGTGGCTGAAGCCGATGCCTCTAAAGTCCCTCCTAGGAGACAAAGCAGCCTCTTGACTACACGTCTGGTCCTGTGAATCTGGAAGCATTCAGACCCAAAGCCCGAGAGCAGAAGTCCCAACAGTCCCAGTCCATGGGAGATTAGCATGAGGATCCTGGATACCTGGAGCTCCTGGGGCAGAGACAAGAAGGATTCAAAAGCTTTGCACACAGTGGCAACTTCCTCTTGATTCACGCAGACCTCCCAAAGCCCCGTGATCCAGGTCTCCATTTCGTTTAGTTCCAGATTGAGAGTCTTCCACTGGGGCAGGACAGTAGTGACCCATGAACAGACCCATCCAAGGAGGCAGAGGAGCAGTCCCCCGAGCTGGACTTTACCAGGCAAACTCCAGGCCATCGTTGATCCCACCACGGAGGCAGAAAGCAAAGGAGGACCAGGTGGCTTGGTGGCGCGTGAGCAGGGAGTACTTAGGGCAGGCTGGAGGGGAAGATCCTGTTTCAGTTTTCCAAGTAGCAGCTGAGGCAGGTGCCAGGAACTTGGCAATGTTTGGGTTCAGGGAGTGTGCCAAAGATCGGATGTGGGTGTGGGTTCCGGGGGAGGGTCTCATGAGAGGCAAAAACCAAACAGTAAGTCATCAATATATGTCTGATGAATAAATTAATACCCTTGAAGTTAAAATCACTCTCTAGCTCTGAAATTGCTGGGAATGTCATTGGGAAAATACATTGATACAGTCTTTCTGGAGGGCAAGAGGACTATATGCTTCATACTTTTAAAATATTTGACTTAGCACCCTACCTCCAGGAATTTACCCTAATTGATTGTGAACATGCACAAAGGTTTATGAAACTGTCCAATGAAATATTGTTAATAATTGCAAATTTTGGTTCATACTAGGGCAGTCAATTTAAAGTGATGTAGATGAAATTTTAATGGCATGAGAGATGTTTTTGTAATCTTAAATGAGAAAAGCAGGTGACCAAATATTATCCAGCACATAAAGTTTAGAGTACAATTTCATTTTCCTAAAAATATGTATAGCTTTTACCACATGTTAACTGTGGCTATTTCTGGTAGTAGGATTATGGACAGGTTTTATTTCCCTGTTTGTGCTTATCTAGGTATTTTACATTTTTCCTAAATTGTCATTTAGTATTTTTGTAGGCAGAAAACCCCACAAATACTGGTATTTTTTTTTTTTTTTTTAATAAAAATTCCACAATTCAAGGACCCAGGTCCAAAATATACCAGGAGGGACATGCTCTCCCCAGGCCACTCTTGCTGCCAGAGCAGCAACTATAAGTAGATGGTAATCATACCCGCTTCCATTCCTGCCCAATGCTGCTGCCAAGAACCGGGTTCCGGCAGGAAAGGAAATAATCTACATTTACTGAGTGCCGCTAAAAGCCAGAATTTGGCTACTTTATCCCTATTTAATTTTCACAGCACCGCCATGAAGTACATGTTGGATAACTTGCCAAAGTTCCCCAGCTGGTCAACAACGGATCCAAGACCCGATATTTTGTGTTCTTGTCCCTAGGCCGCAGCTGTGATTCCTCCGGCCCTGCTCCTGCACCCAGGTGACATGCATGAGGATGAGGCTCGGTCTTTAAGGCAAAACACAGAACACCTGGATTTAGCATATTGCTATTTGACCCATATGTTCACCTATTCATATCTTAACCTACTGCATAGTCTATGGTTGCCTATGAAGTGCAAGCAGAGGCGTGAGCCATTCAGCGAGGAGGAAGCATGTGAGAAGTATCTTGATTTTATCTGACTGATGTCTCAACATCTAAGCAGCCTGGTATACCAATGATTATCAAATAGTTTCGGGGTGGAGGGAGGCACTGAGTCATCTGCAGTGCTCTTTTTCCCTTTTACTTTTTATTATAAAAAATTTCAAGCTTTACAAAAGCAGAGCGAATGGTATAAAGAACTCTCATGTCCCATCACCCAGCTTCAAAAACTATCCACTCATACCAATCTTGTTTTAGCCATACCCCCACTTCTGATCTCCCCTTCGTATTATTTTCATTATTTAATTTCCATTTAGGCCATAATTCTTTCTTTTTTAAATTTATTTTATTTTATTTTAAACAATTTATTGAAGTATATCATTCATACATAAAGATACATAAACTATAAGTGTTCAGTAAACATCATGATCTTACAAAACAAACATGCATAACATCATACAGGGCTCCCACACATCACCCCCCACCC
>JAQZBX010114536.1:0-10010 GCA_029593785.1 Cabassous unicinctus
AAACGTCACATAAAAAATATAAGGGATTCCCATATGCCCCACTCCCCACACCTCCCACGTTTTCCCACAATAACAACATCCTTCATTAGTGAGGTACATTCATTGCAAATGATGAACACATTTTGGAGCATTGCCACTAAGCGTGAATTAAAGTTTACATTGTAGTTTATACTCTCTCCCACCCAATTCTGTAGGTTATGGCAAGATTTATAATGACCTGTATCTGTCATTGCAATGTCATTCAGGACAATTCCCAAGATACCTCATATCTTTTATCTTGAAATATTTTCATTTGTTTTTAAAATCATTTAACTTATGTTTTTAAAAACCTTCTAATTGCCAACAAGATTAAAAACTCTGAGCCGAGGATATTTATTTTAGCCTACTTTGTGGTACTACCACCAGAGTCATCAAATATAGAACATGAGTTAAGCTAATATGGGTTGTTTTGATTTGAAATTCTAGTACCATGTTCTCTGGGGCTTTGATGGTCCTTACCATGGCTACTCACATCTATTAGGTTCTTTTGGTTATAGGTAACATGTAACCTAACATGGCTTAACCAAAAATGGAATTTATTGGGTCACACAACTGAATAGTCCAGGGATAAGTTAGTCCTCACGAGAGGCTTTATCCAGGATTCAAATGATGTGGCATGGGCCCTAGTTTCTCCATTCATTTCTGAGTTCCCCCTTTTCAGTTTTTAGCAGGCTTTTCCTCCTGCGTTCCAAGATAAAAACTAGAAGCTCACAGGACTCTGTGTTCCCCTGTTTATAAAACAACAGGAAAGAAAAATCTCAGTTCCAACTGTTTGAATCTAAATCCTGAATTGGACCTCTTTGACCCTGATTGTCCTGATTTGAGTCATGTGTTCATTCTTAAACCAGCCTTCTGGTCAACGTTGAATAAATGGATTGGTTAAAGTCATTCTTGTTCACTCTGGCGAGTCATTCCCACACAAACTGTTTAGCTGGAAAGTTTAGTGGGCCTGAAGGCAACTAACCAATGTCCACTGTTTCCCTCCTTTCTTAACTATGATGGGCAAGTTTTTGTTGTTCAAATTTTTTGATTTGTTGAGAAAAGTATGTATTTATTCATCTGTGTTTACTTTTTAGTTTTTAATTATTTATATTTTCAATTATTCAATGTACAAAATAAAGTTAATTTTTTTTTTTTACTTGGAGGTTTGTTTCTTCCCTTTTACTTCTCAATGTCTAAAAAACAACTAATTTTAAAAATGGATCCAGAATCTGTATGTTGTATTCTGCTAGTTTTCTATAAAATGTAGGGGTCCACTGGGTCCCGGGGCCTGGCTCCCCCTCCCTGAGGGAAACTCAGTGCATCAAGCAGCCACCTGCATGCCCCAGGACACAAGTTAAAATAAAACAAACCTCCCCACAGGAAAACAATGTACAGATGGTATCAAAGACTGTAATTTACTCCAGGCTATACACTTCCTTCCTAAATAACATCACCAGACCCCATTTATGTTACTCTGTTATAAATGTCTTTGTTCCGAGTCCCTTTATATTGCCCCTCATTTTCCCGCCTCTTTGCGGAGTGCTATCTTCATTATCCGAACCACTGCCTTCGGAGACCCTCTCCTGTTCATAAGTACCACTAAGTAAAGCTTATATCTGATTCCATGCCAGGGGCGTTCTTTGGTCTTGCAGCTGTCCCGACCCATGCCCTCCAGGAGCTGGATTGGAACAGAAATTAAAGGAATAAAACAAATTAGTGGTATCTATGTATTTATTCAGAACTCTGTTAACGATCTGTGTCCTTTTTGTTATTTTCCTTAGGTTCAAAACTGGTCAAATCAATGGCGACTTGCTGATATACCATGTCTTGTTGACTTTAAAGCCATATTATGCAAAACCATATGAAATTGTAGTGGATCTTACCCATACTGGGCCTAGCAACCGCTTTAAAACGGACTTTCTTTCCAAGTGGTTTGTTGTTTTCCCTGGCTTTGCTTACGACAACGTCTCTGCAGTCTATGTCTATAATTGTAACTCCTGGGTCAGGGAGTACACCAAGTATCATGAGCGGCTGCTGACTGGCCTCAAAGGCAGCAAAAGACTTATTTTCATAGACTGTCCTGGGAAACTGGCTGAGCACATAGAACATGAACAACAGAAACTACCTGCTGCCACTTTGGCCTTAGAAGAGGACCTGAAAGTATTCCACAATGCTCTCAAGCTAGCTCACAAAGACACCAAAGTTTCTATTAAAGTAAGTTTCACCCCATGTTTTATAAATGATTTATTGCCTGTCTTCACTAACCAGACTACTACATCCTAACCTCTCTAGGTGTCTCCATAGTAGTGAGTCCAATGTAAAGTAATTCCAGATGTAGGAAGCCCAAGATTTCTATCCTCATGGAAGTCCTGCAGAAGATGTGAGAGGCATACTCTTAATTACTTTCTAGGTTGGGTTGGAGGCAAGAGAGTTTTGTAGGGAAGGCAGTTTGATATATATCAGTCAATGGTAGGATGATGAAGAGCGGAAATTACCTAGTCAGAGTTCTTCTGGTTATTATATGTTTTTTGTAGAATGAGGAATATGAACCTTCAGGATAAAATTAGTAATTGTCTATAGGATTCTTGGCCTTTCTTAAAAGCAAAATGGAAAAGAAAATATTTTTTTAATATTTTCAGTCTCTTATTGAGAGCATTTAGCACAGTAATGATTGAATCTAATTAAATATATAGCGGTGGTAACTTCCTTGAATGGCATACATGGTGTTTTGTTTGTTTCATTTTCGGAGCCTCTTAGAATTCTATGTAATAAGATTTAATTCTTCTACACCCCACCCCCTCACCACCATTTTCCAGGTTGGATCTACTGCTGTTCAAGTAACCTCAGCAGAGCGAACAAAAGTCCTGGGGCAGTCAGTCTTTCTAAATGATATCTATTATGCCTCAGAAATTGAAGAGATCTGCCTAGTGGATGAGAACCAGTTCACCTTAACCATTGCAAACCAGGGCACACCACTTACCTTCATGCACCAGGAGTGTGAAGCTATTGTCCAGTCCATCATTCACATCCGGACCCGCTGGGAGCTGTCGCAGCCTGACTCCATCCCCCAGCACACCAAGATTCGGCCAAAAGATGTCCCTGGAACACTGCTTAACATTGCATTACTTAATTTAGGCAGCTCAGACCCTAGTTTACGGTAGGTCTTTTAAAAATTCACTTTGACTTTATTAAGGGTTTGTTGCTTTTTAAATGAGACCATTTAATAAGCTCTTAAAGCAGCATCTACCTTAGTACTGTAAATTGGAAGGTATGCTGTTTTGGTTAACCAGAGTGACTTCATCATGTTGTGGGGTATTCACATGAACTGTGGAATTCTGGATAGATTGACTCACACTAAACCAATATATGTTCTTTCTCCAGGAAACTTTCATCTGAAACAGACAACATGGCAGCTCTTTAAAAAGAAGATGTCTTTTTTTTTTTTTGTCTTCCCCTAAATTAAGTCTCTCCTCCTCTAAGTCTTCTAAGTTTTCCCGTGTTCAAAAGTTTATCACTATTAAGTTTCCTAACAGTCAAATTAGATTATACTTTCCACTTATGTGACTTTAACAAAATTCTTGAAAGAATATAGATGTTATCTGGGCATAGTATAATTGGTTCTATTTAGATTAATAATTTGCATGTGGAGTTAGTAGACTTGGTTTAAATTTAGATTTACTTTCTACCTTTGTATGACTTTGGGCAAGGTACTGAAGTTCTCTGAATAGTGGTTTCCACATTTATGAAATGAAGGTAACAATGCCTTCCTTATATAGCTACAAAGGTTTAATAATATATGTGGTAGTATAGTGTAGCACCTAGCAAGTAGTTTGTGCTAAATAAGTATTATTTCTTCCCCCACCCCTTTTCCTTCCCTGACTACATCTTTCACACCCCTACCCCTCTTTTTTCCACCTCTCCTTTTTATGTTAGGATAATTCCGTGTCCCAAGTATTTTGGGACTGGCCCAGCTTTAGAAAATCTACCCTAGGGTATAACATAGACCCAGGTTTATAGTGGACCTTTTAGGATTCCAGATTCTCCCTTATTTAAAAAAAAATCTGCCACAAGAATTCTTTACCTGGCTGGCCTCATGAGTTCCATGAACTCCCAGAAATTATGCACAAAATTTTGTGTAGGCTTAGCTATTATTATCTTAGGATTTGTGACACCAACCCAGGTCATGGACTCCCAATTCTTTATAACTTTTGAAATAAACAGAGTAAAACTTAATGTCAAAATGGTATCATTCAGAATTCCTAGGAATTAGTAGGAGATACATAAACTTAGAAACAATAACATTAATACCCTCATTTTAAGAAAATGGAGCTATAAACCTGCCTTTAATTTTCAATTCTAAATTCTTCCTAGAAAAATACTAGCATTCTCCTGAGACTTATTAGCTTGAGTAAACCTACATTCTTCTCTAGTGAAATAAAGCAAGCTGACACATTCTACTCTTTGTTGAAGCATTTCATACCACGGAAAAAGCCTTTAAGCAGATTTAAATTTCAGTAGCTTTTTTTCCCCTATATGGTTGCTGCATAAATATATTAGTATGGCAAAAGTTCAAAGGTAAAGAAAACCTGAAACTTATTGAGAAGGGAGAAAAATTTTAATTTTAAAACTCAGTCTGAGTTTTTTAAGCTGTCTCCTAAATTTTTTAACTATATTTTCTGGCGTTCATAAGGGAATTTTGATTCTAATGGAACCTGGATATTGCGGCTTTTTGTTTGGTTGCTTTTTGTTTTCCATGGTTATTTATAATGGAAGAAGGTCAGAGAAGGAAATTTTGTTTTTGACCTCCAGTTTATAGTGTAACTTGTAGGACACTCAGAAAGAAATTTAGTAGATGCTAATTAAAGATTTTGACATTCTAATTTGGTGAGGGGCTGACTCATTTCTGTTGCTTATGATCTCCTTTATAACTTGATCTAGTGGCAGGGGGAACCACAATTTGAGTTTTGGCTTCACTAAAAACATGATATATCTTATACTAACTTTCTTTCTATTTATCCCCCTTAGGATCGTAAACCTCTCATATTTTATGTCCCAATGAAAATGTCTTCTAGGAAGGCCCATGTCCAGCTGGCTTAGGAGCTGCCCAGTGCTCTTCTGGTTATGTCAAGAATGTCAGTTTAAAAGTCCCTAATGATCCAGGAGTATTTGGGTTTACCGTAGAATTGTAACCTCTTATCTCTCATCATAAAATTTAAAAATAGTTGATTATGCTTTGTAATAGAATCACAAGTTGCATGTTTTGAAAACTTTTCAGAATTATAAGGGAAAATAAGTTTTAAAACAACTTCATTTGTGTTTTCTTCTAGGTCAGCTGCCTATAATCTTCTGTGTGCCTTAACTTGTACCTTTAATTTAAAAATCGAGGGCCAATTACTAGAGACATCAGGTTTATGTATCCCAGCCAACAACACCCTCTTTATTGTATCGATTAGTAAGACACTGGCAGCCAATGAGCCACACCTCACCTTAGAATTTTTGGAAGAGTGTATTTCTGGATTTAGCAAATCTAGTAAGTAATGATAATTTTCTTTAATACTAACAGTAATTCTGAGAAAATTCAAAGAAAACCCTTTCATTTCAGAATTTGCTGGTAAAGTCTTTCATTTATTATGTTTTTCACTTTTTTGCCTCTTCTAATTTGTTCATCTGTGGTACTTTGTAACTGAAGGACCTCGGTAAGAACTTGCTGGTGGGCCACAATGAGAAATCCACTAGATATTGATAATAAAGCAAAGTGGCAAGGTTTTGGTACCTTACATGTCTATGGACCACTTACAAAGTATTTCTCTCACCACGTTTCAGTTTAATTAGTTCATCATTTCTCTTCTTAGCAGAAAATTCCAGATGAGTAGCAAGTAAAGTATCCTTGTTGTCTCCTTCATTTTAGAGAAATAGTAATTTTTCACTTCAGGTTTGAACTGTGATTTCATTGTACACTCACAGTTCATGGAGACTGCAGTGGCATGTAATACAAGTTCCAGAGTCAGCCTCTGAACTCAGTTTTAATAAATCTCAAAAATTTAACGTCTGTTCTTTTCATCTATCCATCTTCATACCCTGTAGAGTGTACATGTCACTCTTCTCCCGGCTTATTTCCTGATATTTTCTTCCCTTCTCTCTCTCCCCACAATACATAAAACATTATTTTTTTTCTGCATTCAAATACATTTTTAAAATATTTCTGTATTAGCTGATTGAAAGTTTTGACAATTCAGTGAAACCAAGTCACTATATATAAGAAGATACATAGACTATAACCCTAACAAGAAAATGTGTGAGATTGGTTAAAAAAAAGGAGAGAAGTACAAAGCTTTATTGAGAGATATTAATATAAAAATGATTTGAGTGAATGGATAGGCATACTGTGTTCCTGGATGACCAGTTCTTTCCAGATTAATTTACAAATTAAAAAGTAATACCTTCAAAATAGCTAATATTTGAGGATTGAGGATTCTAAATTATACTTGAAAATATAGGAATAGATAAGAATATATTAAAAGGAAAGAAAGGAGAGACTTGCTATAACAGACATAGGAACACATTATAACGGTACAATAATTAAAATATGAGTGTTCAGAATCAGCATTCAGGTCAGTGGAAGAGAAACAGATTGATAAAGAAATGTTTCAAAATGATTAGGGAAAGATTAAATCATTTAGCAAATGAACTTGGGAAATGGATCAAGTTGGACCTCATCTTCACCACATGATACCATAATAAGTTCTAGCTATATTTGAGTTGAGTGTAAAAACTGGAACCATTTTTTTTTTTTTTTTTAAAGAAGTGAATATTGAATTGCTTTCTGGATGAGAAAGAACTCATGAAGCAAAAAAGTGATATAAGGAAACATCAAGGAAATGGTGAGCAGCTTTGACTACATAAAACTTCAAAACATCTATACTTCAAAAAGAAAATAAAAGTAAAAGATAAAGGAAAATTTAGGAAATATAGTTGCAACAAATATGAGAAAAATTATCTTTAATTATAAAAGAGTTCTTCTAGATTAAGTTAAACATCAACAGTAACATACAGATCTTTAAAAAATTTTATATTTTAAGAAGTTCACTAATAAAATCAAAAGTGCAAATTGAAAGAATAAGATGACATTCAACTATCAAACTGGCAAAGATTTTTTTTAAAAATTCTCAGTGCTGATGGCCTGTGGAATGTGAACAGGGGAAATTTTTCTAGAAAGCAGTTCAGAAGTAGTTATCAGGACCCTTAAGAATGTTCGCAACTTGGACGGGGAGAACGACTTGTCCACATGCTACATCATCACCGAATACCCAATTCAGACTTACACAAAGGAGGGCACGTTCGCCCTTTCAGCTATGACATCTGGGTTCTGGCGGAATTGGATCCAGACCATCAGGAAACACATCTACCCGGACACCGCTACCGATGGGACAAGCTCCTTGCTGGAGGAAAAGAACAAGAGCTGCTCCTCTTTGGAGAGGAGCCTGAGGCCAAGTGAGAAGCAGGAGGTAGGCTCAGGGGAGCTGGAGACCAGGCAGAGCAGAAGCCATGCCTAGGAGCAGAGGCAGGAGGGGTATTCCAAGACCTTTGACTGGGCCAAGTTCTGCCCCATCCAGTAGGCCTTGGCTCAGAAGAGAGCCAGTGGTGGGACAGAGCCTGGCCACCCCAAGACAGAGCCCAGGGAGTTGCAGTGGGAGCACATGTTGTGGCGGGAGGAGCATTATAAGTGCTTTGAGATGCTGGGTGCCCCGGATGGCCTGAGTGTGGATGACACAAGCCTGCAGTTAGACATCAACTGGGTTGCCAGTGGCCACAGACCTCAAGGTATCGAGCATCCATATGGAGATCAAGCAGTGACAGCACCAGGTGTAGACCACACCTCTCGGAGAGTAGAAACCAGTGCCCATTGCCCCCCTGCATCTGCCTTGCAAGAATGGAAGTGACCTGCTCTCCACACACTGACCTCTTTGCTGGAGAAGGAGTTGGAACAGAGCCAGAAGGAGGAACAGAACTGACTGCTCCGGTTCTGCACAGCGTTCTGGGCCAGGAACAGAGTGCCCAAGAGGGCTACGTGCTGCAGGCCATGTGTGAGTAAGGGTTTGCAGCAATGGAGGAAACCCACCAGAAGACGATGGAAGACCTGAAGACGTAGCGCCAGCAGCAGGAACTGGAGAAACTGAGTGAGGAGAAGGGCCAGCTCATGGCTGAAGAAATGGCAGCCACCATCGAAGCCATGAAGAACGCCCACCGGGAGGAGATGGAGTACGAGCTGGAGAGGAGCCAGCGCTCCCAGATCAGCAACATCAATTAGGACATCAAAGTGCTGAGGCGGCCGTGCCTGTAGGAGCAGCAGTCAGTGCGGCAGGAGCTGGAGGTACTGTCAGAGCAGTACTAGCAAAAGTGCCTGGAGAACACCCGTCTGGCCTGGGCGCTGGGGCCTAGCAGCAGGCCCTGCAGCACTGCCAGAGGAGAACCAGGAGCTCAACAACCACAACTAGGAGTTAAATAACCACCTAGCCACGGAGGTCACCCAGTTGCAGACCCTGCTGACCCAGAGCGCTGGCGGGGAGGCTGCTGATTCACCTCTCACACAGGACAAGGACACCTAAGAGCTCAAGGTCTTATTGAGGTCAAGGAATCAGAAATACAGTACCTAAAGCAGGAAATGAGCTCTCTCAAAGATGAGCTATAGATAGCATTGCAGGACAAGAAGTATGCTAGTGATAAGTACAAAGACATCTACATGGAGCTCAGTATTGTGAAGGCAAAAGCAGACTGTGACGTCAGAAGGTTGGAAGAGCAGCTTAAAGCAACTACAGAAGCACTGGGTGAAAAATCCCCTGAAAACACCATCATGTCAGAATATGATATAATGAAATCTAAAAGCAACCTTGAGGGGAGTGGGTGTAGCTCAGTGGTTGAGTACCTACTTCTCATTTTTGAGGTCCCAGGTTCAATCCCCAGTACCTCCTAAAAATAAAAAATAATAAAAATAAAAGCAACCCTGACTTCTTGAAGAAAGACTGGTCCCATGTCAGCCAGCAAATGAGAAATATCAGATCAGAGTCTATAATTGAGCAGGTCTCATGGGATAATTGAAATGAGCCCAGTTTCAGGTCCCCTATCATAGTAGGAAGGAAGGCTTGGCCGTGCAGGAGCACTTGAAGCTCTTTGAATCCAGGAACTTGGAGAAAGACTAGCCATCCCTATCCAGCCTGAACACATACCCTTCCCGGCTTGCGGCAGCACAGCCCAAGCACTGCTTTCTGTCTGCACCTGTATTATTATAGTTATTGTTATTATTGTTGTCATTAACTATGGGTTTGAATGCATGAGAGACTGGTTTAGGGTTGTTCATGCCATCCCCTGCCATGTTGATTCTGACTTTTCTCATCTTCATCAAAGCTTATTTCCATGGTATTCTAAAATGAGTCCATCAGTTGATGGGGCAGGTGTCACATTAGGCCCCTTCCTTGCTGTAACCCACTGCACTGACCGTCAGTATTAGTGTCTGGTGATAAGCTAGCTCAGTCTTACTGAGTGTGTGGTGCAGAAGCTGAAGCAGGGTCGGGCTGGGGGCTGCTTGGAGCTGAGCAGGCCTTGAGACAGACTTAACTCCTATTGGGCAGAGAAAAAGCCACCAGGGCACTTTGGTTTTGGCCTGAATTACAGCCCTGACAATTCACTAGCCTCCGGGAGAAGTTAGAGGAGGATATGCAGGGCATGGGGGCCTGACTCTGCATGGACCAGTGGTGGGCTGCCCACCAGGAAACTGGCCTCGGGGAGAAAGACAGCCTCTTGTATTTGTTTTATTAATGCAGCTTAGAATCCAGTCCCAGGTAACTGCGGTAGCTCTATCACAACCTGAAAAACTTGAAAGCAACCATTCCTAATTTTGTTTGTTTTTTATTAAATCTTGCATGCACACACAAAAGAATGTTCATACCTTTTGGCCTCATAATCCTGCTTTTTAGAATTTATCCTAAAGAATT
>JAQZBX010114537.1:0-10012 GCA_029593785.1 Cabassous unicinctus
TAAAAAAAAAAAAAAAAAGGATGAGAGGAACCATAGCTTCCCAAGATAAAAATTTTGTCCCAAATTCTCTAAACTTTGCTCAATATATTTAATCTATTGGCAAATACAATAATTCTTGTGCTTTTGTTTTGCTAACAAAAAATGAGCTACTAAAAAAAATGAGCTACTGATATTATAAATGTTAACATTAAATTTTTAAAAAGACTTTTGTACGTCTCTTATCATTTTAACTCCTCTCCTTTACTTCCTATTACAATTTCTGGTATAAGCACAGAACCATAATGCCATATATAGGGGAGAGGTTCTTAATATGGTAACAACAAAAGAAAAGTGTATTGCTTATCAGTGTTCATTAGCATAAAAACAAAATACACTTTCTTTTAGGGAGTGGAGATTACATGGGCCATTTGCACCTGAACTTATTGCTCCTGCCAAGGGAGTCAGTTGAGAAGGGAATACTATTTTATATTTGGGTAGACTTGTGTCAATGCCACTCAAAAAAATAAGGTGGTGGTACTCTGTATGACTAAAAAAATTATAAAATAGCTACTGGGAAAGTTTTGGATGGGAGCAAGAAAACTAAAATCTTCAGACTCAGGCTGTTAATTGCTTTGATTGTTAATTACTAATTAATTGTTTTGATGGCCATAACCAAAACATCACCAAAATAGTTCACTAGGCTCATCACGTTTGGCATTTCAGAAACCAAGCCCATTGCCAGGTGGCTACCCCAGGTCATTTCTTCTCCAGAAGTCCTGCACTCTGCCTTGTTCCAGCTCTGTTAAAGAACTTACCTTCCACTTCCCCACCTGAGGCAGCAATTTTAGAGAGGTATAGATATGTTGTTCCAACTACATCGTTTTTGGTAAGACGATCCCTGTGTAAAAGAATAGGTTAAGGACTCCATCTATGAAGATCTATCTTTATTTCAACAACCCATAAAAAGATAGAGCTAGAAAAGACCCCAGACTTCAGAAATCATCCTGTCCTCATCTCCTGCCAAGATTATGATTCAATAAGCCTGGGGTGGGGGCCCAGACTCTGCATTTTAACAAGCATATCCAGTTAATTCTGCTGCAGATGGTCCTCCAACCATACTTTGAGAAAAACAGATCTAGTTGGGCAACCCATTTCACAGATGAGGATGCAGAGACACAGAGAGGTCAAGGAATTTGTGTATGGTCACACTCAATATCATTGTCATAAAATGAATACATCAATTGTAGGTACACTGCATGATGTGCAATCACAGTACATAAAATAAGTGCATATATCTAATTTTACCATGTTCTTACTAATTTTTATGATGGCTTAACAATTATAATAAGCTATATATGGGTATGTGTGTGTGTGTTCATCATATGGAGAAAAACTTCCCTCCCAACTAAATTCAAATATTTATTGGGCACCTACTATGGGATAGATGCTGTTTTCTCTGAGTGCAGTTGCTTGCTCAGAACCTAAATCTTATCCACGTGGTAGGACAAGTTTGCCTACCATGAGTATGTACAACTCTGTGCATCCTTCCACGAGTATCTTAGAGGGTCTGTGAGCCTAACCCATGAAATTTTTTCCTGCTGGGCACATAGTAGGTATAAAAAATAAGGTTGCTATTATTAACATCCTCTCCTCTTCATTCCTTCTCTTCTCTGTTCCATTCAGTGTTACACCTACTCTGAAATCTAAGGTTCATGGGCGCGAGAAGAAGGCTCAGTATTTGGAGAAAAAGATCACACCATAGTATATTAGGTTACAGAAAATGACTAATCACACACAATTTGCATGAGAAAAAATTTACTTATGGGTATTAAGCCACATGCATGGGCCTTGATTCTCCTCTGTCCATCCAGAAGGGTCTAGACTATATTTAAAAGAATCCTCAGCTTACCCTCAGTTATTCAAATATCCTATAGGCTATGTAGTATAGTATCTGTATCTACGGGTTCCCCAATTAAACAATGCCTCTCTGTGCATCCCAGTCCACACTATTGCTTTGGAGAGGGTAGACTGGATCAGAAAAAAATCCAAATGAGTAGTGACCACAGAAAATTCTGGGTTGGCTCAATCAGCAGTCCACCCACTGTGGATCCCATATGCCAGAGTGGCCACCTGAACTATGCAGAGTCCAAATGCACTCTCCTTAGAGTTCCTGAGGCCCTGGAGTGCCTTCAGAATGTGACCGGAGGGTCCCAAGTGCCTTAAAACGGGCTTACACTCACTGGAAGGGGGCAATCTGTCCTCAGAGCCCTTCCACGGCTCTCAAATAACTGTGATGTGGTTGGTCATTGACAAAATGAGAACCACTCCCCTCCTCAATGTGCTCTGCTGCCACAGTACCAAGAGGGTGCTATTATGTAAGTCAAATACACTGGCCAAAGGAGAGACTATCATAACAGCCAGACAGGGTGGGAGCCCAGCTGGGTCTCTAACCATCTGAGCAACTGTGAGGAAGTCGCCTGACCTCTCTGAGTCTCTGTGTCTTCATCTGCCAAATGAACTAATAATAATCTCTACTCCATACAGTTATTCAGAAGACAAAATGGGATAATGTAGGTAAGGCACTGCACCTAGCACTTAGTGCACAAAAATCTGTTGCCAGCATCATAATAAGTGATTATGATGATAACGGTGTTGATGGTATTTGCCATTTTCCATTCTCAACTAAGGGCTGCCAGCCGAATGTTCCATCCACTCAGAACAGATCTAAGAGTGGTCTCCTTATGGCCAATCAGTGCTAGGAGGCTGATCTGCAAAGAAGTCCATTTAAACCTTTCAACGAATTTCCTTGCTTTCAATTAGGTAGGTAGCTTTGTCCAATTTCCTTTCTAATAATAACAAAGAATTGCTCTCAGAATGTTTTGGTAATACTTCCCAAGAAAGGGGTTATTCCACTTCTGATCATGAACATGCTTAATTGCATTTAAATGCTTGCTTTCTTACTTTGTGGAATTTTTAGACTATTTTTCCCTTCTTTTAGTTATGAGCAGTTGAACCAAGGGATCCAAAGCTTTTCTGCAACACCACTATTGTTTTAATTATTTTCTTTTTCTTTTTTAGAAAACATCCAGTTCCAGCAGTTTATCCTGCCTTCTGGAATAAATGCCAACATATCAAAAAGTAAAAGAACATCTAGAATAACAATTAGCTTGCAAAGAGTCTGTCCTCAATATCCAAATGTTTAAGTCTTTAATTTTGAATTAGATACAAATCTATTTTTAACTCACCAATCATATACTGTGAGTTTTATTTTTTCACACATTGAAGGAAACTGTTAAAAAGAAACAAAAAAATATTTCTTGATTTATTCAGTAACTATTAAAGTATTCTTGTTTTATTTTTTCTGAAAGAAAAGAAAGCCAAACCTTGATCTGAAGATTAACAACTTGATTCCACTCAGGATTTGCATTTTTCTCAATTATATTTGTGCAAACCTGCAAAATCACCAAAGCAAAACAGTAGGTATTCAAGATTTTAATTTCTGAAACTTTACAATATATGCATACTGGATTAAGACTCTAGTAGAAGTTTGCTTACTAGTTGTATATTTAGTAAACCTGGTTAAACTTTATTTTCCTTGATAACCAAGTGGTAAAATATGACATGGTTTAATATTGATCTTTGCTTTGTCTATGCATCCAAAGCTTGTTTTATCCATTTTTTTCATAAGTTTTCAATTGTCAGATTTCTGACTTTGGATTAATGTGATAATAAAAGAAGTAATGTTTATTGAGCATTTATTATATACTGTCTAATAGGCATCTCATTATTAACATGTTCAAACAGATCTCTTGATTCTGCCCACTAGCCTCGCCCTCCCCCATCCCAAACCCACTCCTATTCTAGCCTTTCTAGCATTGTCACCCAGTTGCTCAAGCTTAGAACAAGCGTCAGCCACATCTCTCTCCCTCACACCTATCTGATCCATTACTAAATCCTGACACCTGTATTTCCAAGCAGATCCCCAAATGCTTCTCTCCCCTGGGCACCTGCAGTTGGCTCCTATCTGGGCCCTTTCTTAGAATAAAGCCCACATAAAGCCCTACCTGCTCCTTCACCTTCTGATCTCATCTCTCAGGTTTCCTCTTTATTCATTCCACTTCAGCCACATGGGCAATTATTTTTTCCTGCAAAAGTGTTTCCTCCTTGGGGCCTTCACACCTGGTCCTCTCTCTGCCTGGAAATCCCTGGCCCCAGATCTTGGCATCTCCAGGCCTCTGCCCAAATGTCACCTCCTTAAAGGTGTCCCATCTGATAAGGCAGCTAAATTCTCCTCCCCCCCCCTCCCCATCAACCACTTATTATTCCCTGCTTTATTTTCTTCTTAGGACTTAGGATGATCTGAAATAATTCCCTTACTTGTTGCTTGTTTATGTCTGGCTCTTTTATTGGAAAATAAGCTCCACGAGAGCAACTGACTTTCTTGCTCACTTCTATATCCCCAGCACACAGGACAGAGTCTGGTACACAGGAGGCTCATAATAATTACTCCTTGAATTAAGTAACCCTCTCAAAATCCCTTTAGACTGTTATTAGCTCCACTTACAGTTCAGAAAAATTGAGACCCAGTGGCTAAGGAATTTGCCTGCCGATGGAGGGGAGAGGAGCCTGCATTTAAATCAGACCTTATCTCACCCCAGAACTGAAGTTCCCTCTACACCCAGTGACACCCTTAGGAAATAATACCCAGTCATATATGTGGTTTTCTAAATCTTGCTTTCATAAATAGAAACGGTTCAAGCACATAGAAGATGCTAGTTCTTCATGCTATCACTGCCTGTGGTGGGTGGTAATTCTACCGTGGAATCACGCTATCCAATCTAGGCTAGCACATTTACCAAGAATTATGGTGGCTGGTTGGGGAGCTTGTTTAAGATTAAGATTATGCTTGGACCTGAGAAATAATTCAGTGGTGTGTTTCACTATTCTAATATTTCAAGAGATTGAGTTTTCTAACTTGAGCCCTGCATTATTTCTACTCCAAAATGAACCTGGGGGAAGTGTGGTGTGTTCAAGCTCAGATAACCTTTCTTCAGCAGATTGTCTCACTCATCAGGGGGCTATTCTAACAATGAATAAGCAGGAATTAACTTCAAGCAAAGCGCAGTGTTTTAAATATTTACTCCTAGAGGCATCTGCATTTAGAGCACATACAAACCTTTTTTCCAGCAAAGGAAACTTCTACAAAAGGATCCACTAGATTTTTCTTATCTGCACTGCCTCCAAATAGTTCCTTTACTGTCTGTGAGAATGCATCATCCACTGGAAAGTAATGTGTTGTACATTAGAAATTAAATTTGGTTTTCTTTACAGAATAGAAATCATTCAGCAAAATAAAAAATATTCCCCAATATATGAAAACAGTTGCAACAAGAATTGTTCTCAGGTGGTGGCTAGCACTAGTAGCATTGTATTTCAGGAACCCTTTTTGCCTTAATTGAAAGAGGGAAAAATGCTTTCTTCCCATAGTATTTGAAAATCCAAAGGAGTATCTTAAAAAATAAATTTCTAAATTATTATGTCCACAATCAATCATTTACTGGGTAAAAAGGTAAAATAAAGAAAGCCCATCCAGCCGGGGTAAGAAGTAGTTCTCAAACTCAGGTCTGGTTTCAATTTGGAAAAGGTGCTTTAGGTCAAAATGACACAGGCCCCAAAATGATACAGGCCCAACCTGAGTTTTTCAGAGAAATTCAGGAAAATTTAGCATAATCACAAAGAACATATTTAATAAACTATAAACAGAAGATTGCTGTTTAAAGAAACTCAAAAGTGAAAAGAGATCAATTAAAGACCAGTGTTGAAACTATAATGTGAGGTTTAATTTACTTGCTTCATTTATGATAGTTCTAAGAAAGACAGTGCAGGGAGGAATTGCAGGGTCTTACAAAGGAGAGAATGATGCCAAGGAAAAGTTGAAAAGCCTGAAGAGCCCCATGCCCTGGAGAGAACCTGGAGAGGAATCAGTATCTCCGAGCCCAGCAGGAAGCTGACAGGCTAGGCAGACAAGATGCTGGGTCATCAGCAATGGCTTGGGAGCAAATGGACTAGTCACAATAAATGGAATCACTGCAAGTAATTCTCTTAAATGCAATCTCTCGATAAACGTATCTCATAACACAACAGGGGCACTTTTACCTCCCTTTGCTTGACTATTTTTACTGATCCAATTGCAAAGACATTTATTTGTTTATAAAATTTCCCATTTTGAGGGGATGAAAGGGTTTGGAAGTGATGGCTGCTGACCTCTCTCTAGCATTTTCTAGAATAAGGAGAAGAAATGGAACACTGATAGAAGAACCAATGGAGCAGAATGGGCTCAACAAGGAACATGGACCCGTGACCAGGTCCATGAGATGGCTGCCTCGTGAGGCTGCCTGGATAGCTTTCAATGGGACCAGAATGAATGAAAATAAGTCTATGAAGGCCTCTAAGAAGAGCATATGCTCTTAACATGTCCAGTCATTCAGATAATTGATAATCCCAGGGTGAGGACTGAATCAATACGTACTCTGGGGGATATCCTCTGCTCGGTAGATTTTCAGCAAGAAGGTCACCCAGCGGAGGGCAATGCCAGCAGGCAGTAACAAATTACTCTCCACATCATCACTGTCATTATCACGATCTTGTCTCTCAGGCTATTGGGCACACATGATTACAAATTATACACAAAGAAAAGCAGCACTTGTAACAAGCTAAATGGATGCTTTAAAATGAAAAACTGTTTCCAGTAGGATTTCCTGTGTTTCAGGCTTATGTGCCCAGACACCAATTTTCCTCCAACCTCAAAACTGCTCGACAAAATTGATACTCAGATATTTCCTCAATACACCACAAAAAAAATAATGTGGGTCTTTGTAATTTTGTGAGCACCAAATTGTAAAGAGTATGTGTATGTGAGAATGTGTGTGAGCGTATGTGTGTCCATGAGTGTATGTGCATGTATTCCTGATTAGCTTCCAGTTTCTCTCTGGCCATTTACTCTTCCCCACATCTGCTGCCCAATTTCCCAGAAAAACCATCTTCCCTTTAAGTAGCAATGCCTGATTTTGCAAGTGAGCCATGTTCTGTAGATAAAATCAGTCTTTCTAATGATGAACAAGGAAATTTTGAAAACACATCTTTTCTCAATTAAAAAATACAAACACTCATAGACACCAGGAATGGTCTATGAGTATTAGAATAAAAATTCTGTGATGAAGAAAGGAACAGCTTCTGAAGTATTGGCAGAATTGGAAAGTCAAGGTTATTGATTGGAAGCTGTGCGACATTTGACAACTACTAGTGCCCACTTGCTTAATTCTTTGTCCTCTATTTTAGTAAAAAATTGTAAAAGGTAGAGAATTGAAGGACTCACGGGAGGCTCGTCTCCAGTTCCCAGAACAAACATGCTAACTTTCATGTAACCTTTAGAACCTGAGCTTGTATCTTCCGGATCATTGAGAAGAAGCCATTTTCTCATGACTGCATGACCTAAAATCAAGAGGGAATAAGATGATAGGGATTTAGCCATAAAAAAGAATGAAGTTCTGATACATGCTACAACATGGATGAATCTTGAAGACATCATGTTGAGTGAAATAAGCCAGACACAAAAGAACATATGTTGTATGATCTCGCCTATATGAAAGACCTGGAGTGGGCAAATTCATAGAGAAAGAAAGCAGATTACAGGCTGCCAGGGGCTGTTGGGGGTGGCAGTTGTGAAATGGGGGGTGGCGGTTGCTTGGTGGATGCAGAGTTTCTATTTGAGGTGATGAAAAGATTTGGGTAATAGATGTTGGTGACAGTGGCACAATTCTTTGAACATAATAAATGCCACTAAGTTGTATATTTGAAAGTTGCTGAAATGGGAAATTTTGAATTGTATATATGTTACTGCAAAAAAAAGTTTAAAAATATAAATAAATAAATAAAAGTAAAGGGCATTCTAAAGAGAGCTGACAGGTCTGTGATTTCATCTACTGTAAGATAAACAAGAACTTCCTCAGAAATCTTATCATGACACATCAAATGCTCCAGATGAGTCTCCATATTACTGCCATCTGCTCTGTCTTCCATGCCCCCCACCCCACGTTCTTGCCCTGATGTTACTCAAACAAGACTCTCTAAGCACTAGTGACTGGTTTTGTATTTTGACCTTGATAAGATCAAAATATCTTCACAAAATATTATGAATGCTAAGACCATCACTATTAGCTAAAAAATTAAACACTCATACTAAGCTATTGTTTTCCATTCCAACTCAGCACTTCCTCCTCCCCCCTTTACACTCAAGATTTACAATAAAATCAAGAAAAAATATTTTTTGATCCCTAGAGTCTTCTTCTGAGGTGGAAGGAATGAACTTGCTTCAAAGTGATAGGGAGAACATTACTTACCAGGTTCATCATAAATGAATCCAATATCAATCTGAAAATAAAAAAAAAAATTTAAAGTAGTTTAATTAGATTTTAAAATCAGTCTAGTCACTTCAAAGAAAGCATCATTAAAATATTTAAATATAATGCCCTTGACTAGACTAAACTGCCTGAGACCCAACATTTGCATCTTACTCCCTCTGTAACCCCAATGCTTTGCCTAATGTATGGCACAAAGAAGATCGTCAATCACTGTTGGATGTATGGGCTAATCTTAGAGCTGGGAAGGACCATGGAAGCAGGATAAACAACTCATGTAGTTTGTCTAGGACTTTCCCAGTTTTAGCATTGAAAGCCCTTCACCCTATGAAATCCCTCAGTTCCAGGCAAATTGAGACTGTTGGTCACTGTAGGGGAGGTCACCTGGCCCAATTTCCTATCTGATATTCCTTCTCCTAAAACTAATGCTGATACAAATGCTAATATTAACCATTGATTGGGCACTGCCATGTGCCAGGCACTGTGCTAGGAACTTTACATATCTACCAATCTTCACAATGACACCATCTTACAGATGAAGAAACTAAGAATTAGAGAGGTCAAGTTCCCCCAGGACACATGGCTAGTGGGTGCCAGACCAGGAATAAACACAGGTCTGCCTGACCCAGGTCCTTCTCTAGGACTTGTAGTGACTGGGAGTTCCTTCCTTAGAGAGGCAGCCCATTCTATGTAGAGTTGCTGGGAAGGAACCAACTAAATATTTGCCTATGATTACTAGAAAAGCAACCCGATTCTCTTTCTAATTTGGCTTTCCTTTTACACTCAAGATTTACAATAACTGGCTTTGTAGACAGACCTCTGGGGTCACTGGTTAAGTGGAGCTGGGTGGTGGCTTCTTGCTGTAGTCAAGCACCCCTTCCCTTTGGTATCAGTGGACTGACTTCCATCCACAGCTGGAACACTGGAAGGATCTTGACGTGGCAGCTTTGGGCATCTTGCTTTGGGACACTGCTAAGGGTTATACTATGGAATCTGACAAGACCTAGGCCAGAAGAGACTCAGCTGTGATGGCCCCGGGTTGTCACATCCTGCTAACATTTCAGCTCTCAGCAAGGACCATGCTTCCAATTCTTTACACATAACCCTAAGATGTAAGACAGGCACCCTGAGATCTAGCCAGAATCAGATTCCCCATTATAAAAGTGCCCAGAGTCAATGTAAATGAATGAAACAGACTGTTGACACTTACCTTAAATTCTCCCATCAGACAATCTGCCCGCAAAGAATGGGAATTATAAACCTGGAAGAAAGAAAAGAGGTGAAAAGTTTATTGGCCTTTTTTGCAGCTAGCGAGTAACACTTTCCTACTCATTGCCTCCTTACCCGAATGCTGATGATTTCATCCATCAATTCGGAAGGGGTCATGTGGACATTGTAGAAAAATAGCTGTCAAAACAAAAGAGAAAAATGAGCATTAGCAGGAGTGGATTCAGGTTTAGTGGGGCCCAATGCTATAATTTTGGGCACCTCTTAAAAAGTACAAAACGCAAATTCAGGATTAGGTTTAAGTTTCATGCGCTTCATGTTAAACCCACCTCTGCATTTTGAAAAAGGGAAAAAAGAGACAAGTATAAAAAAATACACCATTGGGAAGC
>JAQZBX010114538.1:0-10009 GCA_029593785.1 Cabassous unicinctus
TTTCATGTATATTCAGATGAACTTACTCCCATGAATCCCACATCCCAGACACCCTGCACCAATGATCCTCTGAAGCCCCCATTGTAACCCTTCTGTGATCTAAACCTGCCTTGAACATGAAGCCCATATAATAACTAAATACGTTTAATAGGAAAAAGAAATAATAATGATAAGCTTAAATGCAAGAGATAAGTACAAGGAAACTCAGAAGAAAAAAAAACTAAATTAAAAATAAAATATAATTAGCAGATTGGGACATTCAAAAAAATGGGAAAAAAACAAAAAATTTCTTTTTTTAAAAAAATTATTCTTTTTTCCTTTTGTCACTGTATTATCGGATGTCCAGTGTACCGTGACACCTTTGCCCTCTCATTCCCCAGTGTCTCCCAAATATTGATTTAATTTTCAAAGAAGTTTTAGGTCACAGCAAAGTCATACACAGAATACTAGAGACTCCCACATACCCAACCTCCATCCCCCTTCCCCAACCCATATTAAAGCCTTTTTTTTTTTATGGATGTTACTATCATTATAACTGTTATACAGATAGTAAAATATAGCAACTAAACATTGTCAATGGTTTACAGTATAGTTTACAATTTAGACTGTACAGTTTAATAATTTTTGATGATATTTACCATGTCCTGTGTCCATTAATGTAAGGTAATGAAAAACATTTCCTATGACCACTAAATACCCCATTTGATCTTAACTTTTCCTTCCTCCCCATCCCCCTGGGGCATATGACACTCCCCTATCTTGACTCATGGAATGACAAGATTCATAGTTACATGCCCTGGGTATTCCAACCTGCCTTTCCTAATCTACCCACCTGTCAAGCCTGCACCACCAAACCCAGTAATATCACTATCCATCTGTCCTATCCTTCAATATGCAACTATACTCTATCCTTTTACCATAGATTATGTACATATGGGTGATGGCTCACAACCTACTCTTCTCTTTCTCTCCCTTGTTAACCTATCTTTCAGACAATGGTTCTCAGAGACTGCTCACTTTCCTCAGTTCAACTCAGTGAAGTCATATACTGTTCATCCTTCAATGCCTGGCTTGCTTGACTCAACATTAGGTCTTCAAGATTCATCCACATTATTCTGTGTGTTAGCACTTTATTCCTTCTTACAGCTGAGTAATAGTCCATTGTATGTATGTACCACATTTTGCTTATCCATTCATCTGTTGATGGGCACTGGGACTGATTCCAACTTTTGGCAATGGTGAACTGCCACTATGAACTTCGGTGTGCATATATGTTTGTGTCTTTGCTTTCAATTCTTCTGGGTATATACCCAGCAGTGGAATCACTGGATCATAAGGAAGATCTATTGTTAGGTTTCTGAGGAACCGCCAAACTGTCTTGCACAGTGGCTGGACCATTCCACAATCCCACCAGCAGTGAATGAAGGTTCCTATTCCTTCACATCCTCTCCAACACTTAGAGTCTGCTGTTTTTTTAATAGCTGCCATTCTGATGGGTATAAGATGGTATCTCATTGTAGTTTTGATTTGCATTTTCCTGATAGCAAGCGATGTCGAGCATTTTTTCATGTGCTTTTTAACCATTTGTATTTCTTCTTTGGAGAAGTGTCTTTTCAGGTCACTTGCCCATTTTTTAAATGGGTTGCTTTTTCTTTTTATTTTCAAGGTGTAGGATATCTTTATATATGCAGGATATTAGGCTCTTATCATATATATGGTTGCCAAATATTTTCTCCCATTGGGTAGACTGCCTTTTTATTTTCTTAATAACTTCCTTTGAGGTGCAGAAGTTTTTAATTTTGAGGAGATCCCATTTATCTATTTTTTCTCTTGCTGCTCGTGCTTTGGCTGTGAAGTTCATGAAACCACTTCCTATTACAAGGTCCTGTAGATGCTTCCCTACATTATCTTCCAAGGTCTTTATGGTTTTGGCTCTTATATTTAGATCTTTGATCCATCTTGAGTTGATTTTTGTATAAGGTGTGAGATGGTATTCTTCTCTCATTCTTTTGGATATGGATATCCAGTTCTCCAAGCACCACTTGTTATAGAGGCCATTCTCTCCCAACTGAGTGGGCTTGTTGGCCTTGTCGAATATCAGATGACTGTATATGCGAGGATCTATATCAGAACTCTCAATTCGATTCCATTGGTCAGTAGGTCTATCCTTGTGCCAATACCATGCAGTTTTGATCACTATAGCTTTGTAATATGTCTTAAAGTCAGGTAATGTGATACCTCCAACTTCATTTTTCTTTTTCAATATGTCTTTGGCAATTCTGGGCCTCTTACCTTTCCAAATATATTTTGTGGTTAGTTTTTCCAGTTCCTTAAAAAATATAGTGTTGAGTTTTATTGGGATTGCATTAAATCTGTAGATTAGTTTGGGTAGGATAGACATCTTGATGATGTTTAGTCTTCCTAACCATGAACAGGGAATATTTTTCCATTTGTTTAAGTCTTCTTTGATTTCCTTTAACAGTGTTGTGTAGTTTTCCGTATGTAAGTCCTTTACATCTTTAGTTAAATTTATTCCTAGGTATTTGATTCTTTTAGTTACTATTGTAAATGGTATTTTTTCTTGATTTCCTCCTCCAATTGCTCGTTATTTGTGTACAGAAATGTTACTGATTTTTGAGCATTGATCTTATAGCCTGCAACATTACTGAACTCCTTTATAAGTTCTAGAAGCTTTTTTGTAGATTTCTCTGGGCTTTCTACATATAGGATCATGTCATCTGCAAATAATGAAATTTTTACTTCTTCTTTTCCAATCTGGACACCTTTATTAACTGTATCCAGAGTATCTAGGAAGAGCCAGCATCATCATTATACCTTTTGACTCCACAAAACTCTGTTAAGTTGTTGAAAACACTCTCACCCAGATCCTTGCTTCTTATAAGTGTGGAAATAGGGGGATTCAGTGAGGTCATTTTGCATATCTTCATTGCCAACTCATGTTCCCTATTAGTGTGTGAACAACCCAACACTTCGTGAATTCTGCTTCACCATGATAGGAAGAGCCGATATCAAAGGACTGAAAAGCATTGTCGCTATGAATGTTTGGCTGCCGCAAACCAGTTATCGCTGTGGTATCTTTTCTGACAACTCCTGCTTAAACCTCAAAAGGTCAGAAGACTCATGAGGACATCATCAGTAGTGTATAACTAACCTGTCTCATGGTCTTCTAGTACCAAGCTGTATTAGTCAGGGTTCTATAGGGAACAGAATCAACAGGAGATATCTGTAAATAGTATGAGATTTTATAAGAGTCTCTCACATGACCATGGGGATGCACAAGTCCAGGGTCTGCACGCAGTCTGCAAACCAGGGGCTTCCATGAAAGTTTGATGAATGTCTCTGATGAGTTTCTGGGAAACGTTGGCTGTCCAAAGATGAGTTGGGAAATTCTCTCTGAATGCTGAAATCACTTTCCCTTTTCATGCATTCAAATGATTGGATAAAACGTCACTTGTTTCTTATGGCAATCTCCCTAGTTGATCGTAGATGTAATCAGTCATCTATGCAGTAAACTCACTGATGCCTAAAGTCCATAAATGTCCTTGTATTACAATTAACCCAGTGCTTTCTGGCCCAAACAACTGGGCACAATCACCTGGCTGAGATGACACATTAGCTTAACCATCACAGTATCTTAAATATATCATATGATTTTCTTCTCACCTCCATGGTTTCTGATGAGAGGTTGGCACTTAATCTTATGGAGGTTCCCTTGTATGTGATGCTTTGCTTTTCTCTTGCTGCTTTCAGAATCCTCTCTTTATCGCTGGTATTTGCCATTCTGAATAGTAGGTGTCTTGGGGTAGGTGTATTCAGATTTATTCTGTTTGGGATATGTTGTCCTTCTTGGATATGATGTTTATGTCTTTCATAAGAGTTGGGAAGTTTTTGGTCATTATTTCCTCAAATATTCTTTCTGCCTCTTTTCCATTCTCTTCTCCTTCTGAGACACTGATAATGCATATGTTTGTGTGTTTCACATTGTCATTCAATTCCCTGAGACCCTGCTATATTTTTTCCTATTCTGTTCTGTTTTTGTCCTCCTGTCTTTTCCAGTTCAGATGTTATGTCTTCAAAATCACTAATTCTGTTTTCAAGCAATTCAAATCTGCTCTTATGGGGCACAGGTGTTTTTGATTGAGAGAGCCCATGCATAAAAATATCAAGGCCATTGGGGCTTAAAAGAAATAAATAAGACACAGAGAGTAGTAATAGGATATCACTGTAAAGGAGGAAATGAAAGGTAAGTGCACTGTCTGGGAAGAGAGTAAAAGGCAGCCATCTACACAATACTGTTATAAGTTTGAGGTATTTTGATAGGTTATAATTTCTAATTGTATCACTACTATTAAACAATATTAAAATGTGTATAACATCCAAGAAAATTGAGTGGAAATGGTTAAAAAACAAAAACCAATATGAAATAAGTAATTAAAATAGTGAATTAACATATCACAAGTTAAACAGAAAGCAAATAGGAAGATGAGAGATTTAAATCTCTAGATCTTAACAGGTTACATGAACTGAAAATTATTATATGCATCTATTAAAAAACAAAAGACTCTCAGAACAGGGGCAAAACAAATCCAAGCTGATTATGAGACAAACATCAAAATATTAGCATATTAAACGTTTGAAAGTAAAAACAATGAAAAAAGACATTCCATGCAAACATTCACCTTTTGTTAATATCAGACAAGATAAACCTTAAGGCAAAATACATTATTAGAGATAAATGAAATAATTCAGGTTGATAATCTAACCAATTCTCAGGAAAATATAACAAATGTATAAGAACTTAATTATATGATTTCAAAATGTATGACAGTAATTGACAGAACAACATGAGAAATAGGTAAATCCACAATCACAGTAAAATTTTCCATTAACTAATAGAACCAGAAAAAAATCGGCAATTTCAACACATATTCTTTGTTTAGAAAGTAAATAAATGAAGAATCAGTAATAAAAGAATAACTAAAATACCCCCATACATTTGGAAATTAATAAAATACTCAACAATCCAAGGATCAAAAACCCACTATTTCAGTGGGAATGGATAGTTTATCATTTGGGACTAGCGGTGGGCTCTTGGTGAGGTGGCTGGGTGGTGGCCACAGATGTAGGTTGAGTTCTGGAAAGTCTAGGCCCTACGTGTGGAAAACTGTTTATTAACTATGTCAAAGATCAGTGTTGAGGCAAATGGCTTAGCCAAAATAAGGTAGATGTCCAGGTAGCACACAAAAATTTTGACAGCTATGACAAACACAATAGAATTTTAAAAAAATTTATAACTCAATTATACCAAAAGAATACAGGTGGCTACTTGGAGGGTGAGATAAATAAGTGTAAAGATGAAAATATAATAGCATTCAAGTCTAATGACAGTTGAATAGATGTGAAAATTAGTGGAAACAGCACCCCTCCCCCCCAATTAGAATAAATAAATTAAAATAAATTTAATGAATGGAATATAGAAATAAAAAAGTCATAAAGATGCTATCAGAGGTAAATATATAGGAAATTAATCCTATAATAGAAAGAACAGACAAAACTAAAGTTAATTCTTTGAAAAGATCAAACAAATAGATAATCTAGTTTGATGAAATATAGCCATATATTTCCTTTACATTTTCCTCCTGTCTGAAGAGCACACTTCAGTTTTTCCTTCAATGTAGTTTATCTTAGATTTCTAGGCTAAGACAAATACCACACAATACGTTGGCTTAACAACAGGAATGTATTGGCTCACAGTTTGAGGCTTATAGCTTCATCGCTAGCATTCTGGCTCAGTGGCAATCCTAGGATTCCCTGGCTTCCCCCTCACATGGCAGTGTCCTCTCCTTTCTTTTCTGGATACCTGATGACTTCCTGCTTCTAGTTTCTCCCTGTGGTTTCCCTCTATAATGCCTACAACAATAGGAAAAAAAGCCGTCCTAATTCAGTTGGCCAAACTTTAACTAAAAATAACATCTTCCTCAGGTCCCATTTGCAATGGGTTTATACCCACAGGAAGGGGATTAAGATTAAGAACATGCTTTTTTTTCTGGAGTACATAATTCAATCTGCCACACAGTGATTAGTTTTCTTTCTCCCCAGACTCTATATCTAAATTTTCCAGGTATAAATTTCACTATTTTGTGCCTGAACCTTATCATTTGAAAAATGAGATATCCTGGGTAAGCAAATGCTGCCCAGTACCCAGGTGAGGGAAAAGGAAGGGGTATTAGCCTATTGGCAGGAGCAATGGGGCAAGGGGGTGGGAGGGTGGAAGGGAGACAGGAGTGCATTGGGGAGGATAGTTAATTAATGTGAATTCTGGAACACAAAGCCAACATTTAAATGGGCAATGCTTTACTCTGACCTAGCTAAATGTAAGGGTTAGGCTTTGTCTTTCCCCTTCACTTTATGTTGCACTCCCTAGGCATCTGTATTTCACAATTCACTCTCCTCTTGTGAGACAAAGCTTTGAAATGGACTTTTCATGAAGTGATATCTAGGCCCAGAGTTCCATGAAATAAGCTAAACCCATTTATAGATGTGTACAGTGCATGCATGCATGAAATTCTTCAGATTACTAGTTATATTACTATGGTCAATTATACTTGGCAATTGTGCTTAATTGGAGATGAAAGCACATTGAGTTTTTAATTTAAAAGCCATAGGTAAATTCACTCTGAAAATTCCTTTTGAGTCACACCTGGTGATGTTTCTCTCTATATGCTGGAGTTTATGGTACATTAAGCTATTCATTCACATAATTAGAACAATAATAGGAGAAAATGTGGTAACAGGTGAGCTGTTTTTAGACCATGCATGACAGCATATCCCATTTATCTCTACAAAATTTTAAATTATGAACATGGAATCACCTTTGAGAACAGTCAGGATAAACTGATTCTTGAAATTATATAAGGGAGACAATATTCTCCTTTTATAGACTCTAGATAAGACAATGTTTATACAAGCCACTGAATTTCCTGACAGGAACTGTTAGTTGCTGTAGACCCTCCCATACTTAATTTTTCAATATTCCATACTTCCACAGTTCACCATATCCTGTAAATAAATCTGCCACCTCCTCTCCACCACCACTAATCTACCATGGTTTAATTTCTGCCCTGAGTCTTGGCTCTAGCATATTCATCTTCCACACTGCTGATAAAATAATCTCCATAAAATATGTATCTCACCATGTCATACCCAGCTTAAAGAAACTCTAAACCCCTCCTGAATTTAGGGCTAACATCACCTCCAAAGCTTGATTCCTTCTTTCTTCTTACTGGCAGCCTTCCTCAATTTTATCAGCTCATACTATCAGAGGGGCAATGGAGTGGAGCTATTGGCAGCATGAAGAGGACTCACATCTAAAATCAGAAATACTGTTTTATCAGTCCCTGTAGCCACCCCATGGGGGGGGGCACATGACTCTTCCGTTGGAGAGCCCTGTCCTTCTCCTCCTGCTTATCAAAGGCCCAGTCACCTCCCCACCTCCATGTGACTAATGGAACAATTGTTATTAACAGCTACATCCTTAGTCGTGGCACCATTCTTTCACTTGCCCCACTACGATATTGATGGTTTAACACCAACACATCCTTGGCTCTCTTGGTGGACCATGCCAAATGGGAACCCATAGAACTGCCCCTGCCAGTCCAGGTGGTAAATGTGCTCAGTATTGCCTAAAATAAGGTATGTGGGGTTCTGGCCTGTGATCCAAGGTCTCATAATAGAGGAAGTCATTATATTTAATATCTCCCAATACATTAGCCCTATTCAGCCAGTTCTTAAAGCCTCCATAAAAAAGGGCAATTAACCATCCCTTATATTTACCCTAATATACAAGTCCTGCCCATCAAGCTTCTATTCTGAATATGATTGAATTTTAAAAAAAGATATACAAAGGAGCATAGGCAATTCCTTTGCTGTGATTAACTTGGCCAACATGTTTTACTCAGTACCAAAACCTGAAGACTCCAAACCTCTGCCACCAAGACCTTGACAAACTGTTGTTAAAGACTGCTAAATTCTGACACTATAAATTAAGATGATGTACTATCAAGGGGAAATTCTAAAAAGGGCCTCGAGCAGGATTTAGCCATATTCACAAACTCTTACAGAAATGAGGTTGGGCAATCATACCCCATAAAATACAAGTGCCATCAAATTCCTGGACATCATCTGGTCCTCAAAGTACAGACAGATTCAAAACCATCAAGCCCAATCCCATCTCAGATGCCAAAACATGCACAACACCTGTTAGATCGACTCATGTTCTGGAGGCAATAACATCCCACACACCTTTCTCTCATTACAGCTCATATACAAAACCACATGTAAATATACTTCTTTCCACTAGGGGGGAGCTCCCAAAATACATCTTAGAATTGGCAAGACAGGCCATTTTTCAAGGCATGCCCTTTGTCCCACTGAGAACAGATTTTAGTTTAGAGGCCTTGGTCACCTTGGAATTTGCCTCTTGGAGTCTTTGGACTAAAAATATGGAAAACAATAGCTCCCTATGGATTTTTTCCACTAAGAGGCTCCCCTTGTCTGCTGCCTGATATACCCCATTAAAAAGGCAGATCCTGGGTGCTTGTTGATCTCTTCTAGAGACCAAGGCAGTTACGGGATCACAACTCATCATTTTGTACACATGGATTCCCATTATAACATTGGTCAGAGAAAGTTCCCTGAAGGAGCTCAGAATGGCCAATGAAGCTTCTCTGATAAAATGGAAATGGTATCTACAGGAGAGGACTAAACCTGTCAAACAGGGCCTTTCTCAATTACAAGAGGATGCAGCTTCCCCCATGCTCAGCCTTTTGCCCACAGTCTTGAGAGACCAGCAATGGCATCCCCATTCCTCCCTGCTCTAGTCAAGTGGGGAGCCACTTGAGACCAACTGTCTGACCTGTAATGGGAGTAAGCACATCCCACTAATAGCACTGCTATCATTTTATATAACACAGCCTCCTTGAGGGCCATGGCATTCAACCGAGCCTCAAACATCTCCGTCACTGGAGATGGCTGTTTGGGGTCCACATAGTTGGCAGAGCTGGAAGTCATCCAGTTAGCCATCCACAATGCTCTGAGCCACCAGTTGCCCAAGCTCTAAATCTTCACTGATGATTGGGTGGTAAATAATGGGCAGGAAGTGTGATCAGGACAATGAAAATGGAATATTTTTCTCATACAAGGACAGCTCATGTGGGGTCTCCACATTTGGAAACAACCAGCAGCCTTATCTTTCCTTATGTATGTCACACATGCTTCTACACACACTTACCTCACCACAGTAGAGTCACTCTGTAATGACACTGCTGATGAATTGTGTAAAATTTCATCTTTCACATCATATCTGGCAGGTCACTGGGAGACTAAACATTCAGGTTCCTTAAAGGTTCCCTACCAACTGGCAGCCTAGTCCCAGAAACCTCAGGTCTCAGAGGCTCTTCTGCCCTGGTGGAGTAGAAACATAGAAGGGGATTGCCTCTCAACCTGACTCTGGCCAGAGTAGTTACTAAAGACTATGACCTGTGCTCTAAAGCTAAACATTGGCACCCTTTAGATGGGGTCACATTCCAAGGCATGTTGTGGGAGAGAATAAACCCTTTTCTCACAACCATATTAATTACATAGGACCACGTCACATAACTACTGGAGCAACCAGGTATGCCCTATCTATGATTGATTCTTATATTGGCTTCATCTTGGCCTTCCCAATGCAACATGAGCCCACAATTCACAGCACCATCAATCTCCGTTCTTTTAGGCCTTCGCACATTATTGACTCAGATCAGGGAACCCACTCCACTTCTGACACAGTGCAAGAATGGGTACTAAGTCAAAAAATCACTTAAGATTTTTACCTGGATACCACTCCCATGTGCCAAGATTTATTGAAGACTCAATGACCTCTTCAAAGAGCTATTAATTAAATTACTTAATGACAAATAGACAGCAAAGTGGGTTAAATTTTGCCTGA
>JAQZBX010114539.1:0-10010 GCA_029593785.1 Cabassous unicinctus
GGGGGCTGGGGGCTGGGGGCTGGGGCTCCCCGGCTCGGAGGCCTCCGCTGCTTCAGCAGGTGGAGCCTCTGCGTTGTCAAGGAAGAGACAGGAACCAAAACGCCTCCAGAGCTCGCTGTGCAGATCCGGCACCCGCGGCTGCCGGCGTGCGGGGGCGGCTGGGGCCCCGAGACCCCCAGAGACAGGCCCCAGCCAGGCGGAGGGGCTGGGTGGCCCCCGCGCCTCCCGGCCAGCTCCCCGCGGCCTCACGCCCCGGCCGCCTGCCCGTGTCTCTCTCCCCCCGGCTCGCTCTCCTGCCTCTGTTTTATTACTGAGGACAATTCCCCGTGCAGAGAGAAGTGCAGATAAGCAGCGCACGATTTACTGAATTCGGGGGGGGGGCTTTTGAGCACATCCGCTTTCAGCCGCGTCACTGAGGTCTCACTGCCTCGCTCACGACGACCTGCACGTATTGTCGCGACATCCGCACACTGCACGGCCGGGAGCGCGGACGCCCCTCACTCAAAACGCCTCGCGACCCTCTGTGACCCCTCCGCTGTCCTCCCCGACCCCCGGCGGCCCCCGAGCCGATCACGTAATCCTGGAGTTACACGGCAGCGTGGGCTCCGCTTCCCCGCCTCTCGCACGCAGCGTAATCGCTCGGCGACTCGTGCCGAATGCAGCAGCCATTTGCTCCTTCGCTGAGCCGTGCTCCACGGATGGACGGACCACGGACGGACGGACCACGGACGGACCGCGGCGCCAGTCCATCTCCTGCTGACGGCCATTCGGGTCGTTTCCAGGCGGGGTCATCACGAGTGAGGCTGCGTCCACGGAGGGTCTCTGCAGGACGCAGCCTTCACGCCTCCGGGGCACTCAGCTCGCAGCAGGGTCACACGGCGAGTCCGCATGCGACGTTTTAGGAAACGGCGAAAGGTTTCCGCGGTGGTGGCACCGTTTTCCATGCCCGCAGCAGTGCTTCCACGGCCTCGCCACCACGTGGCGTCCTCAGTCTTCGCCACTGGAGCGTTTCTAGGAGGTGTGGAGTGACAGCTCCCTGGTTTCGTTCCAGTCCCGGAGGACTGGCGATGTGGATGCCGTGCCACGTGCCACGTGCCACCTGCAGCTCTCCCACGTGGACACCTCTCTTCCAGCTTTTTGACCAGGCTTTAAATTGGGTTGTTTAACTTCTCATTTTAATTTTGGGAGTTAGTTATATGTTCTGGACACAAGCCCTTGACCCTACAGACGTACTGACTATTTACTCCCAGTCTGTGGTTTGCCTTTTAATTTCCTTAAGAATGTCTTTTGATGAGCAGGTTTCCGTTTGATGAGGCCTAATTTATCAAGTTTTTCTCTTGTGTTTATGTTTTTTCTGTCAATTAAGCAATACCCGCCTACGTCAAGGTCCCAGAGGCGCTCCCTAGATTTTCTCGTGGAAGCTTTGTCGTTTTAGTTTTTACGTGAGGTCTCTGTGTCGTCTCAAAGGTATCCGTGTGAGGCCCAGGATAGTTCATTTGCTCTCCTCTGGTTATCTGGCTTTCCCAGCACCGTTTGTCAAAAAGAACTTTCTCTCCTCCTCTGAATTTCCTGGGCACCCTTGTTGAGAACCAATTGACCGTGTAAGAAGCTTCCTTATTCTATCCTACGCCACTGATCTATTCGACTGCCGTCGCGCCATGGCCGCGCTTTCTTGGCTACCGAAGCGTCACAGCAAATCTTGACGTCAGGTTGCGTGAGTCCTCCAAACTTGTTCTTCTTTTTCAAGATGATTTTAGCTCTTCCATGTTCTTTGCATTTCCATATATGTCTTGGATTCAACTGGTTAATTTCTACAACAAAAGACTTTTGGGGGAGTGGATGTGGCTCAAATGGTTGGGCGTCCGACTCCCATATGGAGGGACCTGGGTTCAATCCCTGGCACCTCCCAGTAAAATTTAAAAAAAAAAAAAGACTTTTGGGGTTTTGTTTGGGATTGCCCTGAATCTCACACAGCAACTTGGGGCTAACGGACAGCTCCGGGGTCTCGAGTGTGGTGTCCATTTACCCAGCCACCTATCTGGGTCGTCTTCAATCTCTCTCAGCTACTTTTTTGTCGTTCAGTTCAATGCAGAGCTCTTGTGTGCCTTGTTAAGCTGATGTCCATGCATTTCACTTTTCTTATTAATGTCCTAAATGGAGTGTTTTCAAATTTTATTTTCCACTTGTTTGTGGCTGATATTTTATTTTTGTTTAGTATATACTGTATAGATATTTTTGTATATTTTCCTGTGACCTTGCTAAAGGCTTTCTTAGTTCTAGTTGCTTTTTGGCAATTAGACTTTTTCTTCTCCAAACCTTCTGGCTTTTCTTTCCTCTTCTTGCCTATTAAACTGGCTCGCACTGCCAGGGCCACTGCTGAGCGCTTTGCTCTCAGAGGGAGAAATTTCTCTTTCACCACTTGGGATGATGTGAGCTGAGGGGTTTTCAGACACGCCCTTGTCAGGCTGAGGAAGTTCCCTTCTGCTCCTTGTTTGCTGAGGGTTTTCATCATGAATGGGCATTGGATTTTGTCATGGGCTCTTCCGGCATCGACTGAGATGGTCGCGTGGTTATTCGGCTTTGTTCTGTTAGCACAGTGAGCCGTGCTGATGGACTTTCCGATATGAAACCGCCTCACGCTCTGGCATAAACTGCATTTGGTTGTGTTGCATTACTCTTTTCATACCTGGTTGGATTTTATTTGCTAATATTTTGTTAAGAATGTTCATGTCCATATTCTTGAGTGATAGTGGACTCTATATCTTTTCTTTTAATATCGTCATTGGGTTTTGTTAGCTGGGCCTCATGAAAGAGTTGGGAAATACTCGTCTCCTATTTTCAGAAAGACTGCGTACGCTTGATATAATTTCTTCCTTCAGCGTTGGACAGAATTCACAAGTAAGGTGCTCGAGGCCTGCAAGTCATGTTGCGGGAAGATTTCTGACGACAAATTCAGCGCCTCCCACAGACCCAGGGTTATTCGCATCTGCTCGCTCTCCTCGCGCTGTCAGGGTCGGTGAACTGCATTTCTCAATAATTTCTCCATTTCATCTACGTTGTCAAACTTACTGGTGTAGCTGTTCATAATATTTTCTTATTATCCTTTTAATGTTTGTAGGCTTGGGGTTGTGTCGTATTATTCTTTTATTATTATTTATTTACAGTAAATAATGCATCTATTTACTTTACTGTCCTTTCTGTGTATTGCTGGATTCCATTTGCTGATATTTTGCTAAGAATGTCTGTGGATCTGTTTATGCGGGAGTCTTAGTTTGCCACGGCTGTTTCTGATGGAGGAGGTCCATTGGCAGTAATTCTCTCGGATTTTGCTTATTTTGCTTTGTCTCTATTGCACCTTCAGCTTTGAAGGCTGTTTTCCTAGATTCAGAATTCCAGGGTGACGACTGTCTCTCTTTCGCACCGTGAGACGCCTTCCGTCATCTGCTGGCCACCAGGCTTCTTGTGAGGAGTCAGCAGCGTTTCAAGTCGTCGCCCTGAACAGCACGTGCTGTTTTTCTCTGCTGCTTTCAGGATTGTCTATTTATCTTTGGATTGCGGTAGTTTGTGCTTAGCTGTGCTGTGGTTTTCTTCGTATTGCTCCCACTTGGGGTTCATTGAGCTTTTTGAATCTGTAAGTGTATGTTTTTTTGCCATATTTGGGAACTCTTTGGCATTATTTCTTAAAGGTTTTTCTGCCCTATTCTCCCACCTCTGCTTCTGAGACTCCAGTTATGTGCATATCCGACCACCTGGAGTCTACACGTCCCTGAAGCACCATTTCCGTCCTTCTGCTCTCCTGCGTAAGGGTCTTCACTCGTCCCTTTGCCAGAAGGCTCGGATTTAAGCTCGTGGCCTGGTACTCGCCGTTCGCCTGGGAGGTGACTGGGGCTGCCTCTCTGCAGACGGCTCAGGCAGCCCGCTCTCCTGACAGCGTTCTGAGAGCATGAACCACACGTTCGCCCCACTGCGCAGTCAAACGCCACGCACCAGGCAGCGCCCACAGCCTCCTGGGTGTGTCCCCCACGCTGTCCAGGGCCAAGACTCTCCCCACCTGGTCAGACCTGGCTTGTGCCTGGGTACTGGCACCCGATTGGCCCTGAGGGCGGGGACGGCCTCCCTTAAACTCTTCCCTGGGGCCCAGCACCCAGGGCTGGATGGACCCACATGCACATCAGGGGCTTCTGGAGGCCGGCTCTCCTGGAGAGACAATTCCTGCTCCCCTGTCCACAGGAAGGAGGCGAGAAGGCAAGGCTGGCATTCCCAGGTTGGGGTGATTCAAGGATTCTTTTTTTAAAAAAACACTTTTTATTGTGGCAAAAATACACATACCATTGAATTTACCATTTCAACAATTTTAAGTGTACGGTTCAGTGGCATTAAGTACATTTGCAATGTTCTGCAGCCTTCGCTGCTATCTACTTCCAGAACATTTTCATCACCCTAAGCAGAAACTTGGTGCCCATGGAGCAGTGGCCGTTCCCCCCCAGGCCCTGGACCTCTCATCTGCGTTCTAGATACTGCCTAAGAGCGGAAGCCTACACTATCTGTCCTTTGGTGTCTGGCTTATTTTGCTCAGCTTAATTCAGAGTCTTCTTCATGGACCAGCTCCAGCCCATCCCCAAGGGACAAAGTGGGTGCCGATGGCCAAGGCAGTGAGGACAGACAGAACCCAAGGCACAGGAGCCACCTGCAGAGAGCAGGGCCTGGCTCTCAGGCACCTGCCCACCTTCTCAAGGCTTCCCAGAGGCTCCCAGGTGGGATGGCCAGCCCCAGGTGGGACGGCCAGCCCCAGGTGGGGTGATCCACCCCAGGTGGGAGGACCAGCCCCAGGTGGGACGACTAACCCCAGGTGGGGTGACCAGCCCCAGGTGGGACGACTAACCCCGGGTGGGAGGACCAGCCCCAGGTGGGACGACTAACCCCGGGTGGGGGTGACCAGCCCCAGGTGGGACAACTAACCCCGGGTGGGGTGACCAGCCCCAGGTGGGACGACTAACCCCGGGTGGGGTGACCAGCCCTAGGGGGATGGCCAGTCCCAGGTGGGATGACTAACTCCAGGTGGGGTGACCAGCTCCAGGTGGGAGGCAGCTGTTCAGGTGAGCAGCAGCCCCGGCTCCCCAGACCCAGAGCCCAAGAGGCCGTAAGAGGGGAGCTCAGGGCACCTGTGAAGGAATAAGAGGGATCCGTTATCCGTACAGCAGGCTCCACTCCCCGGTCTGTCTGATGGGATTCCTTCTGCCTTCCTTATCTCAGTAACAAAGCCCCAGAAGAGGCCATAAATCCAGGGAAATTAAAGCTTCAGCATCTCCCAGGCAGAAACCTCTGGCCAGGGAGGGGTGGGAGCTGCAGGGGGCTCTGCCCCAGACCCCGGCCACTGGCAGGGCACTTAGCCCTGGACCTCCTCCTGGACAGGCCTGAGGGCCTCCAATGGCCCATCTAGGGGACCCTGAGGGGCCAGAGCTTAGCTGGGCTCAGCCCCCAAACTCCTCCGCCACACACTCAGCCGTGCACATGCCCCCCCACCCCAAGACCCGGCGGTGGCTGCTCTGGGCGCTTTCCTTTTTAAGGTCCCCCAGGAGCTTAGCTGGGGAAGGGCCACACCTGCTGGCCCCAGGTCCTTGTCCCCTTGAGGCCTTACCCCCCGACACCACCAGGCCAGAGCGCCTCGGAGCCGGGCAGTGCCCCTAAGCTCAGACGGAAGCTCCTGGGATCGGGGCCGGGGCTGCGACACCTGCGGGCTCGCGCTCATAGCCTCGATTCCCGCCCCACGCGCCCCACTTACCCCTGCACAGCCTGCGAGCCCGTTCCCAACACCCCCTGCTCCCGTAAACGCCGGGCCAGGCCTTGGAATGCGTTCGCACTAACATGTCAGTGGTCAAGCAGCTCAACGGCCTCCCAGAAGGTCGGGACCCCGGTGGGAGGGCAGCGCTTACCGCCAGGCTAGCGGTGGCGTGGGCCAGGGCGGAGAGCAAGGTGGGCGGGCGGCAGGGCGCATCCCCCTCGGGTGAGGGCGAGATGCCCGTCCACCTCCAGGGCTGCAGCCCAGCACCTCGTGGTGGTCGGGGTCAGGTGGACTTAGCTCGGCGGGGTGATAACTGGGGTCCAGGACCCCCCGAGTGAGGGGCCGCGGACGCCCTGCGGCTCGGTGGATGTTCTCCCGCCTTGTTGCAGCAGCTCTGGAGAGACGCTGTGATGGCGAGAAGATGCTGTTTTCTCCTCGCCTGGCGTCTCAGCACTGTGTTTAGGAGCTGATTTATTAAAAGTGGGGCAACGTCAGGGGGCGTGAGACGGGCGAGTTATCACCAAGTGGACGAGGGAGACCCAGCAGAGGCAGGGCCGAGAGCAGGGGGCCTGGGGAACGCCGTGGCAGGGCCGGGGTTCAGTGCCATGTGTGGGGTCCTGGACCCTGCACTGCTGTCCATTATAGGCGTCAGGCCCGGCCCTGCTCCGCCTGGCCGTGGGGAGACCCCCCAGACGGCCTGCCTGCCTCCACCCGAGGCCTGGCTCCATCCCGGGTTCTCCTGCTCGAATCCCTGCCTGGGGGTCCTGGCCACTGCCTTGACACCAGGCCCTGGCTCCCTGGCCTCTGCAGCGCCCCCTCTCAGCTGCCGCGCGGAGCCCCTGCCCCTCGCCCACCCGCCCAGCCCAGCATGTTCTAATTCTCTTCAGGTTGGACAAACACAACATGCTCCAACCCACCGACAAGGCAGACAAGCGGAAGACTCGAGGCCCAGGCTGACGGGCCCCCCTTCCTCGCGTAGCGCCGCGTGTGGGGCTTGCAGCAGCTTCAGGCCCCAGGGTGAGCCAGACAGCCGCCGGGCTGAGCCCTGGACATCCTGGGCCTGGTGATGGCAGAGCCCTTGGGCCCTGCAGCCGAGCCCGGGAGGAGCCAGCATGTCCAACACATGGACCAGGACAAAGAGGGGGACGCCCAGCCATCCTGAGAAGGCCACGCCCTGTCCTCCATGTCCTGTGACCATTGCCCCCCGGCCCCAGATACTGGGAGACCACCCCGGCTCATGGGGGGGGTGGCGTGTGGCCCCAGGCCGGCGGGTGGCCGGGTGGCCGGGTGGCCGGCAGGAGAAAACGGAGTGACCTGAGCACTCAGCTGTCCCCACGAGGACAACTTGGCCGGAGCCTCCAGGGCTGGGGGCCAAGCCAGCGAGCCGCAGACAGGACACAGGAATGGCCGGGGGCTGCGGCTGCTGCCGAGCCTGGTGGCACACGGTGGGGGGCCAAGGCCACCTAAGCCGGATCCCTCTGCCTGCCCTCCCACCTGCTTCCTCTAAGGATGCGGTTTCCGGGAACAGCTGGCTGTGGGGCACGGGCTGCCTCGCTCGGCCCCTGGAGGCCCCCGAGGCCCGGGCTCCCCCGGCGCCCCCCAGAGAGAACTTCCAGCTTTGGCAGGGGCAGGCTGTTCCTGGGGGCAGGCCCCCTCCCCCCAGCTACCTCCCGCCCTCGCTGCTGGGCAGAAAAGCAAGGAACAGCTCTTTCCAGCAAACGCTTTGTGTTTCCTCAGCCCCACAGGCTCTGACCCTCCCGTCCAACACATGGCCGCACAGCTGGCTCAGGCCGCTGGCGCGGGTGGACGCGCTGTGTCCCTGTGTGTGTGGACTGGGGTGGGGGTGGGGGTGGGGGAGACGGTGTCCCGGGAAGCCACGAGTCGCCCTTGAAGCTCAGCCGCCCTGGGAGCCGCGAGGAGGCTGGACCTTCTTGTGGAAGGCAGTGCCTGGGACCCCCAGGCCAGGCTCGGAGCCCACTGCCGTCGGGAAGCCCCCGGCGGTTTGGTGCCTGCTTTCCTGGGCAGAAAGATGTACTCCAGGACGGACGCGGGGAAGCAGGTGGGTGACCGTGCCTGGGGCTGGGGCACGGACGCCAGCGCACGCCTGCCTGGAGCCCCTGGCCCTGCCACGGCTGCGCCCTTCCCACCGGGGCGTCCCCCGGCCCCACGTGCCCGGGGAGCAGGGTGTTGAGTGCAGCCAGCCGAGCCTGAAGCGGAGCAGGGGCTCTTTACGACAGCAGCGCACATGCCGCCCGGCCTCCCGGACTGGCTCCCCGACGGGCAGCCCTGGGGGGCAGCTGCTCCGCGCCCTGGGCTGCCATGACCCACCGGCCTGAGGGGGGACGGCCCCCTGAGAGCTGACCTTTGTCACCGCTCTTCAAATATTTGCCAACTGACAACTAAACGCAATTAACTGTGAAGATGAAGGAAATGACCCTAGTGCGTGTGTGCGTGTAGGGAGGGGGCTGGAAGGAGCCAGGCGCTGGGGGTGGGGGCAGCCTTGGCCTTCTGGCTGGGTCTGAGCCTGTCTCTGGCCGTGGGTCCCGATGCTGCTGGCCCACTGTGCCCCCCACCTGCCAGTCCAGGGTCTCTGTGTGTCTCTCAAAGGGGTAGTGCTGAGAAAAACCAAGTTTAAAGTGGGGGCTGCCTCCCAAAGCACAGAGCGCAGCTCTGAGCCCCACCCCTCAGACACGTACCCACTGCCCCAGGACCTTTGCACAAGCTTCTCTGTGAAACCTCCAAGGCAGCAGTCCCTGGAGGCCCTCAGCCCCCCTGCCCAGGCCACGCCCTGACTCCAGCCCCCATGCGGGGGTCTCTGGGGCCTTGTGCCGCGTTACTGAAGACCCCAACCCCGGGAGAGATTCCCAGGAGAGCTATGGCTTTGCACTCGCACCCCCCCACCCTGTCTGCTGCAGGATTTACTGTCCACAGGAGGAAATTTAAGGCTCAGAGAAATCCAGACATCTGTCTAAGACCACACAGCCGGGAAGCAGCGGCCCTCTGGGCCTCGCCTCCGTGGCCAAGCCTCTCAGCAGCTTCCAGGGGAGACCGTCACAGGGAGAAACTGAGGAACGGGCACGTGGGCGGCTGCCAGCTCCACCGCCACGCGCCCTTTCCTGCTGAACCACTTCCCCGGCCGGCGCTCAGGAGGGGCCCCTGGTCACCCACACTCACTCCTGTCCCCGGCCGTCCTGCGTCTCCGCCAAAGGCCCGGTCTGGGCAGGGAAGGGCTACCCTTGGGCTGGCCCCTCCCAGCCCCCTCCTGGGGTCCAGGCTGTTGAGACAACAGCGGAGGAGGAGAGAGACGGCAAGAAAGGACAAGTGCCGAATGGCGACCCTCAGCAAGTCTAGACTCCAAGGGAAGTGTAGCTGCAAAACCAGCGGCCCACTCGGAACCTTGCATCACGTCAGCTCTGAGCCAGGAGCCAGAGGACACCTGGGATGTCACGCGCTGCCTGGGAAGGCCGCGACCTCCGGAGCACTCACGCCCCTCCCGGCAGAGCTGGGGGAGGCAGGCACCCCAATCCCTTCAAGTGCAAGCATAACACTGCCCCTCCAGGCATCGCCTATTTATTTAACTCCTACTGTATGCCAGGTACCAAGGTGGGGGCACAGGAGACCACCCGCTCCCTGCCTCCAGCAACTTGAGGGGACTCTGCAGAATGAGGGTCTAGAACCACCCCATGCCTGGGGTTGGGTGGCCTAAGGGGCCCTCTTCCGATTTTAGAGTCTGGGGGCTGTGGGCTCAGGGGGGCCCTCTGGGGAGGGAAAAGGGACTGCCTTTCAGCTGCCGAGGAATAATTTTTAGTGTAAGTGCATCTAAATCGCTGCATAGGATGTACCCCAAAAGCACGCGTTTATGACTGAAATTCAAATTTGGGCAACCTGCACTTTTATTTGCTAAATCTGAGACCCCACCCCGAGACTTTGCAGACTGTTCTGCAGCTGGAGGCTCAAGGCCCAGGGCCAGCCCTGGGGAGATGGAGGCAGCAGAGGGCCTGGGGCCAAGCTGGGGGGTTGAGGGGCAGACACAGGGTCCCTGCCTCGTGAACGCTCCCGGGCAGAGCAGGCTGATTCTGCTGGAAATCACGAACATGGAGCCCATGACGCTTAAAAACGCTAAGGGGAGGGAAGCGGGTGTGGCTCAGTGGATAGAGCCCCCGTTTACCATATGGGAGGCCCGGGTTCGCGTCCCGAGGCCTCCTTGTGAGGGCAGGCCGGCCTGAGC
>JAQZBX010114540.1:0-10010 GCA_029593785.1 Cabassous unicinctus
CTCTTTGAAGTCTCTTAGCCACGTGAACTCATTTCTCTTTATCTTTTCCCCCTTTTATTCAAGGTCTTTTTCTGATCGTGTTGCCAGTTGGCACTTGGTATTAATCCCTCGTTGCCAGGGAGGCTCATCCCCAGGAGTCATGTCCCACGTTGGGGGGAAGGTAATGCATTCAAATTCTGAGTTTGGCTTAGAGAGAGGCCACATTTAAGCAACAAGGAGGCTCTCAGGTGGTAACCCTTAGGCAGCCCATAACAGTAGGCTAAGTTTCAATTAGAAGAGCAAATACTCATAAGGCTAGTCCTCAATAACAAGAACCCATCAGTGGGCCATCCTTTTTTGCCAGACAGTGCCTCTGCACTCAGGGGATGGTTGCTGCTCCCTTGGGGAATGTAGCAGAGCTCTCTAGGCTGGGAATTCAGATTCCCTCATTAATTGAGTAATTGCTTACCCAACATGACCATGCCCCATCCCTTGATCATTTGAACAATTTTATAGATATTTCATGTATTATCAGATGGACTTACTCCCGTAAATCCCCCATCCCAGACACCCCCCACCAATGATTCTCCACAGCCCCCCTTGTAACCTTTCTGTGATCCAAACCTTCCTTGAATATGAAGCCAATATAATAACAAAATACAATTAATAGTAAAAAGAAATAATAATGATAATTTTAAATGCAAGAGATAAGTACAAGGAGACTCAGAAGAAAAAATAAGGAAACTAAACTAATAATAAAATATAATTAGCGGATTGGGACATTTGAAAAAATGGGAAAAAAAAAACAAGAAGCAAAAAAAAAATCCTTTTTTTTTAAAAGAAATTATTCTTTTTTCCTTTTATCACTGTTATAACGGATGTCCAGTATATCGTGAAATCTTCCCCCTCTCATTCCCCAGTGTCTCCCAAATTTCAATTTAATTTTCAAAGAAGTTTGAAGTCACAGCAAAGTCACGCACGGAATACTAGAGACTCTCACATACCCAACCTCCCTTCCCCTTCCCCACCCCATATTAAAACCTTTTTTTTTTTATGGATGTTATCATTGTTATAACTGTTTTACAGATTGTAAAATATAACAACTAAAATTTTTCAGTGGTTTACAGTATAGTTTAAAATTTAGACTGTACAGTTTAATAATTTTTGATGATATTTACCATATCCTGTGTCCATTAATGTAAAGTAATGAAGAATATTTCCCATGACCATTACATACCACATTTGATCTTTTCTGTTCCTGCCTCCCCACCCCCTGGGGCATATGACTCTTTCCTGTCTTGGCTCATGGGATGGCAAGATTCATATTTACATGTCCTGGTTATTCTAACCTGTCCTTCATAATCTACCCACCTGTTAATCTTGCACCACTGAACCCAGTAAAATCTCTACCCACCTTTCCTATCCTTCAATATGTAACTATACTCTTTCAATTTACCATAGATAATGTCCATATGGGTGATGGCTCACAGCCTACACTTCTCTCTTTCTTCCTGGTTAGCCTATCTTTCGGTCAGTGGTTCTCAGAAACAGTTATCTTACCTCAAATCAAATCAATGAGGTCATAAACTCTTCTTCCTTCAATGACTGGCTTGCTTCACTCAACATAAGGTCTTCAAGATTCATCCATGTTATTCCATGTGTTAGCACTTTATTCCTTCTAACAGCTGACTAATATTCCATTTTATGTATCTGACACATTTTGCTTATCCATTCATCTGTTGATGGGCAACGTGTTGATTCCAACTTTTGGCAATTGTGAACAATGCTGCTATGAACATTGGTGTGCATATATCTGTTCGTGTCTTTGCTTTCAGTTCTTCTGGGTATATACCCAGTAGTGGAATTGCTGGATCATATGGAAGATCTATTGTTAGTTTGCTGAGGAATCGCCAAACTGTTCTCCACAGTGGCTGGACCATTCACAATCCCACCAGCAGTGGATGAGGGTTCCTATTCCTCCACATCCTCTCCAACACTTATATTCTGCTGTTTTTTTGATAGCTGCCATTCTGATGGGTGTAAGATGGTATCTCATTTGGTTTTGATTTGCATTTCCCTAATAGCTAGCGATGTCGAGCATTTTTTCATGTGCTTTTTAGCCATTTGTAATTCTTCATTGGAGAAGTGTCTTTTCAGGTCACTTGCCCATTTTTAAATATGTTGTTTGTCTTTTTATTTTCAAGGTGTAGGATTTCTTTATATATGCAGGATATTAGGCTTCTATCAAATATATGATTGCCAAATATTTTCTCCCATTGGGTAGGCTGCCTTTTTGTTTTCTTAATAACATCCTTTGAGGTTCAGAAGTTTTAAATTTTGATGAAATCCCATTTATCTATTTTTTCTCTTGCTGCTCGTGCTTTGCCTGTGAAGTTCATGAAACCATTTCCTATTACTTGGTCCTGTAAATGCTTCCCTACATAATCTTCCAAGGTCTTTATGTTTTTGTCTCTTATATCTAGATCTTTGTTCCATCTGGAGTTGATTTTTGTATAAGGTGTGAGATGGTATTCTTCTCTCATTCTTTTGGATATATATCCAGTTAGCCAAGCACCATTTGTTAAAGAGGCCATTCTCTCCCAATTGAGTGGGCTTGGTGGCCTTGTCGAATATCAGATGACGGTATATGCGAGGATCTATATCAGAACACTCAATTCGATTCCATTGGTCAGTAGATCTCTCCTTGTGCCAATACCATGCGGTTTTGATCACTCTAGCTTTTTAGCATGTTTTAAAGTCAGGTAATGTGATACCTCCAACTTTATTTTTGTTTTTAAATATGTCTTTGGCAATTCAGGGCCTCTTACCTCTCCAAATATATTTTGTGGTTAGTTTTTCCAGTTCCTTAAAAAATACAGTGTTGATTTTTATTGGGATTGCATTAAATCTATAGATTATTTTGGGTAGGATAGACATCTTGATGATGTTTAGTCTTACTATCCATGAACAGGGAATATTTTTCCATTTATTCAAGTCTTCTATGATTTCCTTTAAAAGTGTTGTGTAGTTTTCTGTATATAAGTCCTTTACATCTTTAGTTAAATTTATTCCTAGGTATTTGATTCTTTTAGTTACTATTGTAAATGGTATTTTTTTCTTAATTTCCTCTTCAGATTGCTTGTAATTGGTGTACAGAAATGCTACTGATTTTTGAGCATTGATCTTGTAGCCTGCAACATTACTGAAATCATTTATAAGTTCTAGAAGCTTTGTTGTAGATTTTTCAGGGCTTTCTATATATAAGATCATGTCTTCTGCAAATAATGAGATTTTCGCGTCTTCCTTTCAAATCTGGATGCCTTTTATGCCTTGTTCTTGCCTCAGTGCTCAGGCAAGTACTTCTAAGACAATGTTAAATAGGAGTGGTGATAGATGGGATCCTTGTCTTGTTTCCAATCTCTGAGGGAAGGCTTTTAGGATTTCACCATTGAAAATGATTTTGGCTTTCGGTTTTTCATATATACCCTTTATCATATTCAGAAAGTTTCCTTCTATTCCTACCATTTGTAGTATTTTTATCAGGAAAGGATGCTGTATTTTGTCGAATGCTTTTTCTGCATCTATAGAGAGATCATGTGATTTTTTTCTTTCAATATGTTTATGTGGTGTATTACATTGTTTGATCTTCTTATATTGAACCATCCTTGCATACCTGGGATGAAACCCACTTGGTCATGTGGTATAATCCTTTTGATATGTTGTTGAATTTGATTTGCAAGTATTTTGTTAAAGATTTTAGCATGTAAGTTCATTAGAGAAATTGGTCTGTAATTTTCCTTTCTAGTGTTGTCTTTGTTTGGTTTTGGTATAAGGGTAATGTTGGCATCGTAGAATGAGTTAGGCAATATTCCTTCTACTTCTATATTTTGGAAGATCTTAAGCAGAAATTGTGTTATCTCTTTCCGGAATGTTTGGAAGAATTCAGCTGTGAAACCATCTGGTCCTGGGCTCTTCTTAGTTGGGAGGTTTTTGATGACTGAATCTATTTCTTTACCTGTAATTGGACTGCTGAGTTCATCAATTTCTTCTGTCGTCAATGTAGGCTGTTTGTGAGTTTCTAGAAACTTGTCCATTTCCTCTAAATTATCATTCTTGTTGGCATCTAATTTTTCAAAGTATCCTCTTATGATACTCTTTATTTCTGTGGGGTCAGTAGTGATATCCCCTTGCTCATTCCTTATTTTGTGTATTTCAATCTTTTCCCTCTTTTTCTTTGTTAGTCTGGCTAAAGGTTTGTCAAATTTATTGAAAATCTCGAAGAACCAGCTTTTTGTTTTGTTTATTGTTTCTAGTGCTTTCTTATTCTCTATTTAGTTTAGTTCTGCTCGAAAATTTGTTATTTCCTTCTTTCTACTTCATTTTGGTTTAGTGTGTTCTTGATTTTCCAATTCCTCCAAGTGTGCAGTTAGGTCTTCAATTTTAGCTCATTCTTCTTTTTTAATATATGAATTTATGGCTATGAACTTCCCTCAGGCCTGCCTTTGCTGCATCCCATAGGTTTTGATATGTTGTGTTGTCATTTTCATTAGCTTCAAGGTAGTTACTGATTTCTTTTGTGATTTCCTCCTTGACCCATTGTTTGTCTAAGAGTGTGTTGTTTAACTTCCATATCCTTGTGCCTAACCTGTTTCTCTGGCTTTTAGTGATTTCCAATTTCATTCCATTGAGGTCAGAGAAATTACTTTGTAAAATCTCAATCTTTCTGAATTCATTGTGAGTTGCTTTGTGGCCTAGCATGTGGTCTATCTTGTAGTTAGATGCATGTGCACTCGAGAAGAATGGAAATCCTGCTGTGTTTAGGTGGAGTGTTCTGTATATGTCTATTAATTCCAGGTCCTCTAATGTATTGTTGAGAGCCTTTGTTTCTTTATGGATTCTCTGTCTAGATGTTCTGTCTAATGATGATAATGGAGTGTTACAGTCCCCTGCTATAATTGTGGAGGCATTTATTTCTCCACTTCGTTTTTCCAGGGTTTGCTTCATGTATTTTTAGGCACCCCGATTACGTGCATAAATGTTTATGATAGCTCTCTCTTCTTGAGAGATTACCCCTTTTACTAATATATAGTGTCCATCTTTGTCTCTTATGATAGTTTTGCATTTAAAGTCTATTTTGTCTGGTATTAGAATAGCTACTCCTGCCCTTTTTTGGCTATTGTTAGCTTGTAAAATGGTTTTCCAGCCATTCACTTTAAGCCTCCTTGAATCCCTGGGTCGAAGGTGAGTTTCTTGTGGACAGCATATAGATGGATCATATTTAGTTAACCAGTCTGCAAATCTGTGTCTCTTGTTAGGTGAATTTAGTCCGTTAACATTCAATGTTTTTACTCATAATGAATTTCTTACTTCAGCCATTTTTCTTTGGATAATTTTATGTCATATATTGTTTTGTTTTTATTTTTTGTCATGTTAGTTGCTTTTAAACTCTCCTCCAACTCTCTCTCCCTTGTTTTTTCCTTTCAACTTGTAGAACTTCCTTAAGTTATTCTTGAAGTGCAGGTTTCTTATTGACATACTCTCTTAATTTCTGTTTATCTGTGAATATTTTAAACTCTCCATCATTTTTGAATGCCAGTTTTGCTGGGTAGAGAATTCGTGGCTGGAAGTTTTTTTCTTTTAGTATTTTGACTATGTCATACCACTGTCTTCTTGCCTCCATGGTTTCAGCTGAGAAATCAGCACGTAATCTTATTGTGCTTCCCTTGTATGTGATGGTTCTCTCTTCTCTTGCTGCCTTGAGTATTTTCTCTTTGTCTTGAGCATTGGACATTTTGACAAGTATATATCTTGGAGTTGGCCTGTTGGGATTTATACTCTTTGGGGTGCCCTTTGCTTCCTGGATCTGCACATCCATCTCTCTCAATAGGGTTGGGAAGTTTTCAGCCATTATTTCCTTCAACACTTCTTCTGTTCCCTTTCCCTTCTCTTCTCTTTCTGGGATGCCCATAATGCGTATATTTGAGTGTTTTATGTTGTTGGTTAATTCTCTTAAGTCCCTGCTGGATTTTTTCTATCTTTTTGTCTATTGTTCTACTATCTGTTTGATTTCTGATGTATTGTCTTCCACATCACTAATTTTTTCTTCTGCCTGTTCAAATCTGCTGGTATGTGAATCCAACGTCTTTTCGATTTCTTGGATTGTGCCATTGGTCACCATCATATCCATTATCATTTAGGGAGTGCTTAAACTTTCTTCAATATATTCTCCAAGTTTCTTCCCTGTATTCTTAATCTCTTCCTTCACTTCTTACGTTGGTCCATAATATTTGTTTGGAAAGCTTTGATTAATTGTTCAATGATCTGCTTCAGTTCCTGGTTTTCAGTTTGTTCATTGGATTGGTCCACATTTTCCTGTTTCTCAGTGTGGTTTGTAATTTTTTGTTGCCCTCTGGTCATCACTTTATCTTGATGCATTTATTCAGTTGATTAGCTACTCTCTCTGCTGTAGAGTTTTATTTAGCTGATGGTTCTGTGTGTGTGTAAAGTTTTCTCTTTGACAATTTTTCTGCTTATTTTATTTTCTTGTTTCTTTCTATGTTTCCTTGAAGGCAAAAGATTAGGTCTGGAGCAATTAAGAGATGTGAGAAAGGAAGAAGGGTAATAATAATATTGCTAAAAGTTAGAAGAGGGGCCAAATAAGACTTAATGAGGTGAATATTTAACTCAAGTAGGCAATGTAGAGTAATAGGAAAGAAAGTGGAGTACCTACAATGGACTGGGAAACCAAATAGAGGAATATATATATAATGATTTAGAGGGCTAGAATTATGAGGAGGTAGAGAAAGAGTTAAGAAAGGGCTAAAAGGAGAGAGTAAATATTAATAAAGAAAGAAAAAAACAAAATAGAGGGAATAGAAATTCACACCCTTGAGTTGTGGTCATATGGAAAAATGTGAAATTTAATAGCCACAACAGAAAGCAGAGGGCAGAAAGATGAAGGAGGGAAAACAGTTAGTTTGGAATACAAAATCAATATATAGGGAGAATGGGAAATTACTGAAGAAGAAGCAAAGCAGTGAAGAGAGACGCTAGGAGCACCTAATTTTTAAAAAATTAAAGAAAGAGGAAAGGGGGGAGGCAAGAGGAAAGAAAAGCAAGAGGCAACAAATAAACAGAGAAAAAGCAAGCAACCACACTGGCAAGCAGTCAAACAAAGCTAAGGGGGATCAATGTTCCCTGGGGTCCTGTGGATTCTCTCAGGCTGCTTGTATTTATCCAACAATTTCCCCACAGGGTTTTTATATGGAGGTCCTGAAGAAGCTTTTGGCTATTAAACTAAATTAAAAAGAATTTATTTTTCATTTATTAAAGGGACTGTTTTATTTATTTATTTATTTATTTATTTATTTATTTATTTATTTATTTATTTTTTGGCGAAAAACAGGACCAAACATAAGTCCTTCTCTAGACCACCCCCCTCATGGAGGATGCCCTAACTGGGCTCCTGGAATCTAATCAAGCACTTCCCAATTTCTGCATTCCCCAGGGATGCAAAAGTCTGATGTGTAGAACGCTAAAAATGGCAGACTCCAGGAGACTCCGCCCTTCTGGATCAGAACCCCTGCGTCATAGTGCTGCATGTAAATGAGGTTAACTCTGCAGATTCGCCTCTCTCCTCAGCCTGGCACTGCTTCAAGCTGGCTTATCTTCTCCCCAAAGTTATGAGGGCGTCCACACAGCCAGATCGACAGCTAAAATATCCCCTCTCTGCTTTCTGTCAGAACTCTCCTTCTCTTGGAGATTGCCCCTCTTCCCAGCTCCGTGGGCTGGGGCTAATCCCTGAGCTGCTAGGCTAATCAACTCCCTGTAAGATTAACCCCTCCCCTCCTCTGGGTGCCGATTCACTGCAGCTGTTTTGTTCGTCTAAGTTGCGGGGGGCTTCAGGAAGCCAAATCCCCAGACAATAAGGCTCTCTTACCAGTGCTCCCCACTCAGAAAATGCCCCCTCCCACTGGATCGGGTCACCCAGTTACCAGAGGGACGGGAGTCGTGCTTCCAACTGGCTTTTTTTTTTCCCCATAAGTGTGGGGGTCAGCCAACTGTGTTAACCACCACAGGCAGGCTTAAAACTCACGAATCTCTATGGTTCAGTCCACACGGTTGATCTGTCCAGATAGATGTCCCAAGCTCCTTAGTCCACACGCCCACAGCACAGACCCCCGTGCCGAACCCCGTCCACTATCTGCTGCGATCTGGGAGCTGTCCACAGTCGCCCTCCTAAACTGACGCCATCTTCTCAACCTAAAATTGACATCTCATCCAAGATTGAGAATAACATTGGAAAAGTGAGAAAGTGGACCAAGGGTTAAATGTTGATTTTCAAAGAGACAGGGAAAGCACAGTAAAATAAATTGTTTAAAATCAAACAAATAAAAGTTTTATGAAATAAATATAAAGAGACACTTCCTAGTTGAATATTTTGATCAAAGAATCATAACTTCAGGATCTTTCTTTGTATTCTGAAATCACAGGCAACTCTTCATCCCCAGGACAAATGATGCTTTTATGGCTTCTTTCCAAAGATATTTTTTAGTGCTCCATTATTATTCTGAAGGCTGTAGGTAATGGCTTCAAATGGGAATGACCTCAGCATACATCACTGAGATTGGTGAACTTGAACATGTGTTGTGTGAAGCAGCAAAACTAAAATAAACATCTAGGATTGAACAGTAAAATAAGGAGACCACTGAGAGGTGGGACACACAGGTGAAAAATGCTTTATACTTGCCCTGAGCTGATGAGATTGCACATATGGAGGAAACAATCTTTGAATAAGGATCCCAGTGAGGGGAATCACACCCAGCAACCCAGATGCAAAATACATCCCTATGTCATTGATGAAGGTGTCACAACAGACAAGCTTGACCATCTGATTCAGTTCATAGGAAAAGTGTGGGATTTTCAAGTGTGAATAAAAGGATAGATGCATTACCACTGAGCTTTGTGACAAAGAATGCTGGACACTTATGATCCAGGACCTCAGGACAAACATTCCACAAAGCCTGGGGTTCATGACGACCATGTACTGCAGAGGGTGACAGATTGCCACAAAAAAGTCATAGGCCATCAAAGCCAGGAGGAAATCTTCCAATGTTGCAAAAAGCAGGAAAAAAGACATCTGAGTGATGCAGCCACCATAGAAATTTACTTTTGTCTGTGTTTGAATATTGGCAAGCATCTTTGGGATGGTGGTGGAGATAAAACAGATGTCAGAAAGGATAGGTTGGAAAGGAGGAAGTACATGGGTATGTGGAGGTGGGAGTCAGTGAAGGAGGCCAGGATGATGAGCATGTTCCCAAAGACAGTGACCAGGTACACAGAGAGGAATATTGAAAAGAGGAAAGATTGGAATTCTGGTTCTTCTGAAAATCCCAGAAGAAGAAACTCTGTAAATTAAGTTTTGTTTCCTATCTCCATGTCCTTGATATAACTAGAGGACAAAGAAAAAGATCATGACATGTTTTTCATATAAATTGTCTGTTTTAATTTTCAAAAATCTGCTGGAAGCAATATATAAGAAGAAGATTAGATTTTTTTTAACTTTTATTTTTTTTTAAAGATTACATAAATGTTACACACAAAAAATATATAATGATTCCTATATGTCCCAGATCCCACACCTCCCACAACCTCCCACAACCTCCCACAACCTCCCACATTAAACATCCTTCATTAGTTTGGCACATTCATTTCAATTGATAAATACATCCTGGGGCTTTGCCATTGAACATGGACCATAGTTCACATTGAAGACCACACTCTCTTCCACAGAGTATTGCATGTTATATGATGATCTAAAATGGCCTATATCTGTCATTGCAATGTCACTCAGGACAACTCTTAAGTCCCGTAAAAGCCACTGTATTACAACTGCTTTTCCCTCTCACTGCCCCCAGAGCCTCCAGTGTCCACTGGCTCCACATCAATATTTTAATTTCTTCCATTGCTTAAAACACAATATGTCTATAGTAGAATACCAGTAAGTCCACTCTAGTCCATAGCTCTTCCCC
>JAQZBX010114542.1:0-10013 GCA_029593785.1 Cabassous unicinctus
ATATGACTGGAAGTATGAACAAACTTTGAATCAACTAACACTCTGACATTGTGCAGTTAATTTTATGGAATTAATTCTCTATCCTGGCTGTGCCCAGGCAAAATTTAATGATAATAATAATGATAATGATAATAATAATAAAGTTAAATATGCATGATTGTTTAATCACTATAAGAACAAATTATTTTATGGCAGAATAATTTCATCTGAATCAAAAATTAAAGCCCCCAGTTTCTTTTCTCAGCATGTGAACATGTATATCCTCTAGCAGTCTATTCAGAGATTTTTTTTTTCAGGCTTAGCTCCCTACCACCATGGTGAACCCCATGCCCTCAGAGTACAGGAGCAGAAGAGGGAAAAATCGGTCATGGTCACAGATGCATTGTCCAGGTGCCTCATCTTCTTCCCCCCATCAGGAGTGGGACTCCTGCACCTATTAAGACTTTACATGATCCAAACTCACATCAGCCTGATCCTGATGGGGACTGCTAACCTGATGGACTGGGAAAGCACCCAATTCTTATTCGTAGCACATGACTCATGGGGTGATCAGAGCATCATCTGTTGTCAGGAACCCTTTGAGTTCTTGCTGAGCTATCACCTATGTGGAAAGGGCTGCATCATCCAGAGACAAAAGAGAAGAGGAAATGTGGGTCAAAATGGGTCTGAAACTTTTTTCTGTGCTGTCAGGTGGGTCTGTCCCTCAGGATGGGCTTGGGCTCAATTGCCTCAATTGTTCCCTAAAGTTGGACATTGACTGAAATCTGTACCTCCTCAGTAAACTACAAGACCCAGTTGCTTTAACCTGGACCCACACCTGAGAGGGCACAGGCCTGCCCAATGACACCAGGGTAGGACCTGAGTGAGGCAGCAATAAAGAATGGAATTGAAACAACGGCTGTGGGGATTTCTGTTCATGGCAGGCTAGAAACATGATTCACAGATGGGAACCAGCACTCCAAATTGGTGGAACATATCCACACTCAGCCCTTGACCATGTAACCCATGTTCCCAGGGAGGAAGACATTCACACCCTATCTGTGGTTACCAGTCATGGACTGCTCAGGAGGCAAGCCTCAAGGATGGGTTATGGGTGCTGGTCACTGCCACTGAGCAATTCACTCAGAGTTTCTCTGCCATAACTCCACAGTCACTCTGCCTTGCTCATTCCTGGATGTTCAACAGTGCTCTTCTAGGCCCTGGAGACCAAGAATGTTCTTTCAGACAGTTTCTGCCTGTCCAGTGACTGGAGGAAGAATGTATCCTGGAGCTCTACACACCATCATCTTCCCATGAAGACACCTCCCCATAAATGACTTTGATAAGACTTTGAACTTAGATTTGTTACCAAAACAGTTTAAGGTTTGAGGACATTGGGATGGACTAAATGCATATTGCAGTCCAGAGGGAAGACTTGGAATGAAACATGTACTCCAAAGATGTGTTCAATCCTTAACCGGTGTTCCTGCGGTTGTTCATACTTTCATAAATAGGATCTTTAAACATGTTATTATTAGTTAAGGTGTGGACTCATTTGTGAATAGGATATATGAGGATCCTATGGAAATGAAGCCCATTTGAATGATGGTAGCACTTAGCCCATATTATTGGAGTCATTAGAAGCAAAATAATTTAGAACATAGTAACTCAGTAGAAATCACAAGTCAGTGTAAGTGAGAAATTAGAGGAAGCCAGAAAATGAGGTAGATTGCCATGTGACAGGGAAAGAGAAGGAATCAGGGAATTCTGGCAAGCCAGCAACAGAATGCTATAGAAACTGGGAGAAAGCTGGGCCTGTAGAGCCCTTTTTTTTTAAATTGTCATTTTCACAATTGTGAGAATAACAATTCTGGTGGCTTAAACAAACAGCTAAAAAATGGTTATATTTGTCATAGTAGCTCTAGAAAATGAAGATGTATACTAATAGAATAAGATAAAATATTATTCCACCCCAAAATGTGAATGCCTTTGATTACTTTGGAATGTAGTTTCCTCATATTACTTTACCACATATTCCAACCCATTTTGAGGTATTTGCCATACAAGTCTGGAATCTAAGACAGTTTTGGGTACTGGAAAAAAAGGGTGCAGCTATTACAAATATCTAAAAATATGGAAATGGCTCTGGAAATGAGTACTCTGTAGAGGCTATAGGCATTGTGAGGTGTTTGACAGAAAAAGCCTAAATTGATTTCACAAGACTATTCATAGAAATATTGAAATATGATGACACATAGAAATGATGAATGTGTTATTGGAAACTGTGGGGAAAGCAATCTTCAATATGAAGTAGCAAATAATTTGGATCAGCAGTGAACCTAGTATGCATTGTCCTTGGATTGGCTAAATCTAAATCTGAATTTAGAGAGGGCACTTCTACCAAGTGTAGAAGGTGCAGCTTGGTTTCTTCTTGTAGTTTATAGGAAAATGTAAGAGGAAACAGTTAATCTGAAAATTTAACTCTTAAGCACAAAGGAGCCAACAATTCTTTGTTCATGAAATGCTTAGCATATCCAGAGAGCATGCTCTGAAAACTGCGCCAAAGATGACCTATCAAGAAACTCTTTCAACTTCTGGGAAGACATCAAACAGATAACAAGACTCCATATGAAAGTTTAAATCAATAAACCTTTACTAAAGAGGGCATGGATGAATATGGATCCAGTCAGGTATCTCAGAGGGAGACAGAATTGGAAATGCAGTTATCCAGGAAGGATGTGTTGAGAGTAAACTTCTCTGATGGTTTGAACCCTCTTGAGTTGTACACACAGCTGACAAGTGTTTTGGAAAATGTTTACAAGCAGAAACACTGCTATTCTTTGAGAAAGTGAGGCCTGACCACCGTTTTCAGATAAAGTGAGAATGTAATTCCAGTGCTCTAAGATGGTGAGATCTAGACACCAGCATTCAGGGAGAGCATTGGGACTGTGACAGCACAAGACTGAAGCTGCTACTTAAACAGGACTGGAATACAAAACATCCATCCAAAGATGACTCACACATTGAAATACAATGGAGTTTACCCTGCTAGGTTTTGGTCTTGCTTGGATCCCATGACACCTGATTTTGTACCAAATTATCTCTTTTACAATGGGAATCTACTTCCTGTTGTTACACTATTGTATTTAGAAAAAAGAAAATGCATTTTCTAAGTTTCATTTGTAGAAATGTTTTTGCAGGGCAAAACATCCATAAATGATTTTAATGATTCTTTGGCTTTTCATTTGTTTTAAAATGGTTTAAGGTTTTGCGGTGTCATGAGAGAATTAATGTATTTTGCATTTGGGAATATGTTTTAGATTCCTGGTTGCTAAAATTTACCATAGAAAAGGAACTTATTGGTTCAATCTTCAGAGGCAAGAAGGTGTCTTCCTCCCAAGGTCAGCACCTCCTGGCAGGAAAGCAATGTTTGGGGCTTCTTGGATTTTCTGTCACATGACAATGCACATGGCAGCAACTTCTTTTTATTCTGAATTCCCTTAACATCCATCTTCTGGCTGGTCCCTGTGACTTCTTCCCCATGTTCAATTTTCTTTGCTTATGAGAAAATAAGCACATTGGATTGTGGTCCATCCATGCTCATTTTGGGTGTGTCTTATCTTAGAACATATTTGGAGGTTCATTTTCAAATGTGTTCACATCCACAGGCCTAGGGGTTGGGACCTGAACATGTATTTTTCAGGGACATGATTCTATCTCCAACAGAAATTCATGTCTTGTTTTCAGGTCTAGAGATCTGACTGTGGTGGCTTGAGTATTGTTCTACAAATTTAGATATGTTCTTGATATTATTATTCATTCATGTGAGTGTGAACCAATCATAAAGTAGATTTCTGGTAGTTGTTATTTTTAGTTAAGTTGTGGCATAACAGAATGAGAATGAGCTTCAATGTGGATTACATAGGTTCTTTATAAGCAGAAGAAATTCAGAAAGAGAAAGCCTCAGGGAAGAACCAGCAGCCAAAAATATGAAGGAATCAATAAGACAAAGGAGAAGACATAACCAAGTGTTGGAAAAGGTATAATACCTCAAGGATTGCCAGCTGCTGACCACAGAAGGAAAGAAGACTTCCAGCCTCCAAATCCATGAAGAAATTAATTACTATTTTTAATTATCTTATTGTGTGCTTTTTATCATGGTATTATGGAAATTAAGATGCACAAGCAGTTGAATTAATTACATTCATTAAAATTTCAATGTCTTTTGCCCACAATGATGCAGGATTTCACAATCAGATCACACCTGAGTACAAGGAATCCTGAGATTGCAAGAGGTGCTAAGCGCATTGGGTTACCTCATGATCTTGTTTCAATACCAGAGGCCAGGATGTTCAAGATGAATGGAGAACCTGTTTGGATTTGTGCAGGGATTAGGAACAGATCAAAGAAATCATCATCTCAGTTCTGAATAATGATTTTCTATCTTTGTATACAAACTCTGCTCAAATCATGCTGAAAGATCATGGTCCATTTGTCCCTCACATGCAGGAGGTGAATGTCCACCTAGCCATTCTAGAGGTGGTAAATCCCCTGGGAATGGTCCAATGAACTGCCCAAACTCATGCAAATCTCAAGGGTGGATTTTGAATATGACCCCAATTCTGTGGTCTCTGAGAACCATATTCCAATACATGTGTGCATGAAAATGTTCTCACAGGCTGTGCTGAGTAGGATGTTAAGGGTAAAATAAGGCAAGAGCTCATCATAAACTGTGTTCCTGAGAAAGGAGAGAGAATGGAAAGTCAAGTATTTCTCTATTAGTGGGGGCTTCTCATGGGTTCAGATTATGTTTTTGCATTACCTTAAAAGCTTTCTCTCTGTGGACTGGCAGTTTCTCTGACCTGAATCTCCAAGCCCTTGAAAAAAGAAGGTTCATCCCAGGAATGGGCTCAGGCTTCCTTTCCAGATTCTAAATCAGAGACTGAGGCCCTGAAGACCTTCCCTGCTTTATACCTTGGAATCTCATGTGCAAATCAGTTTCCAGTATCAGTGCTTTGTTTCCTCATTCTCTGCCATATTCACCAGGAATCACACATGCTGTCCGGACTACTGAGATTCCTGACCATATGCTTCTGTTTGTTACTCCTCCCTTTGAGGGCACCAGAGATTTCCAATAAGGGTGACCTGGATAAGGATTATGACAGTTGTCACTAATGATTTTTATTTCCATGTTGCCCCCAAATTTCCAGCCTAGGTTCTGCTATATGAGTCAGACCAGGACCTTGAGAAGTCCTCATAGATCCTGTGTCTCTCCTGCACTGTCTCTGGATTTTCCATCACAATCTTTAGTTCCTGTTGGTTTGGGATCTGCTAGGCCCTGTGAGGGGTTGCAATAGTAGAGCAAAATATAGCATAATGGTAATGCATTCTATGACCCACCTCGAGAGTAAATTCACCATCTCTAGATACACATACAAGAACATTCAAGCTTCCGTGTAGCTGAGCATTACTGCCGAGGTTGCAACTGTGCATTACCGGGTGGACATACAATAAGGGGAAGTCTGTGTGTGAGCCCAAACACAAGCCTCCCTGTGCAGAGAGAGGGCTGTTCAGCAGTGGGCACTCAGAGCACACAGAGCACAGTGCAGGAATCCAGTTTCAGGAGTAGGAGAGGGGGAGGCTGTGGAGGTGGTTCCCATATGGAGTGGGGTTTTCCTTGTTCCTCAACCTCCTGACACTTTTTCAATTTAATGATTTTTTAATTAGATAAATTGTAATTTTTAAAAAATTATTTCTTATTGGATTATAGAATTTAAATTTCATGTACATTTAATAACTGTAAAAAGTTTTGGCTAGATATTGACTTGATACATTTATCCAGATGCCTCTGTTACTTTGATGTTTTTGAACCTATGTCTCTATCCTGAGATGGCTCATTCTGCCTCAGCCTGGAGTGGCCACAGTGGTGCTTAACTCTAGTTATTCATCAATATACTCTTGGCAGAGTTTCTTTGTCTTATGATTATTGATGGAATAACTTTCTGTTCAAATTATTTATGTGTCTCAGTACCTGGGTTGTTTCAAGAACCCAATGACTGGTTAAGATTATATTTAGATGAGTTCAATTCACTTTCTTTTTTATAATAATAAACTTTATTTTTAGAGAAGTTTTAGATTATAGAAATGTTGTATGAAACCCCGAAAGTTTAGGGCATTCCCATATGAGCCATCCACTCTCCCACCCACAATTTCCCCTATTAATAATCTCTTACATTCATGTGAAACATTTGTTACAGTTGATGAACCAATAGTGAAACAATGCTATTTACCAAAGTCTATAGTTTACAGTGTGGATCACACTTTGTGCCATACAGTTTCATAGGTTTTGACAAATGAATAATGGCATGTATACATCATTGCAATATCATACAGAACCAATCCAATACCATAAAAATGCTTTGTGTTCCTCTTATTCTTCCCTGCTCCTCACCTCAGAATCTCTGGGAAACACTATTTTTATATCAGTATTATAAGTTTTTGTGTTACCTCAAACTAATAACTACAATAACAATAAATCTACCTTGGTCCTTGTTTGGACTCCCCCCTTATATTTGTTCACTTCTCAATCTTGAGAAATTTGGGATGATGTCTGTTCTGCTTCAGATTGTTGGGGGCTTTGATGTTATGGGGCAAATAGAAGGTACTGCTTAGCTTGAAGTTGTAGAAATTCTTTGTGTTTTTGGGATGGGGCTGGTCTATCCTCATCATTTTGTTAGCTGTCCTCGGCAAGTCTCAAGAACTGGATAGTAGGTGTTGGCCACAACTCAGCTGAGATTCAGAGATCAATCAGCATATGAAGAGACCAAACATTTAACTCTCTTAGATATATATTTAATGAGTATAGTGGCAGTTATAGGTTCAAATAAGAGGTAGAAGATTCAAGAGTAGGGAAGTTATAAATGAATCAAACTCTATAATATTGGGGAAATAGATCATCATGTATTCCAAAATATGTTCTGCCAAGAGGGTGCCAATTTCATGGGGTTGGATGACTTGCCTGTAGTGTCTGGACATCCCTAGATCCCTTCAACTTTTGTTTGAGGCTGTGTTTACTGTGAGATATCCTTAGGATCTGCATAAGCATAACCTATAGAATGAATTTCCTGCACAATTTGAAATCTCTTAGCTGTTAAAACTTTTTTGTATTAATTTTCCCCCTTTTGGTCAAGGTTTTTCCAATCATTATTTTCAAATTTAGTTACATTTGCCAAAATCTGCATGAATGTTATTTCTAATAATTTTCTTTAAGTTTTCACTATTTATTTGTCAATAAATTACTTATAACTACATTATATTAAGTTAGTATGAAATGATAGGTAACCAGGGAATTGTCCCTATCATTTCTGGCTTGATATAAACTATGGGAAGACTGAACACTGAGCTTAAAGAACTCTAATATTTGTCTTTGGCCCTTATTTCATCATTAAGGTAAATATTTTCCAGGATGAGGCCATTTGTATAAAAAAATACCCTTGAGGTTCCTCAGTATACAGTCCCCCTAGACTACATTTAAGGAAACAAAATAATAATTTCTGCATAATTTCTGCAGAGATTTGCCATTCACATGCATGGCTTTCAATTATTCATGTGATGTTTGTGCACAGAACAAACCCTATTTCCTTAAGCAATTCTCCTACATGCCTGGCAATGTCTCATGGAGGATGGTTGATTATTGTTATAAAATGCTTCATACTCAGCAAGTGTTAATTAAATTACCTACATCTTGAGAGCATGTTAAAATAATCTTATTCACTAATGCACCTTGTGTATTATGGAGACATCCAAATTGTTTCTGTTCTGTAGTATCAGTAATATTTATTTTTAAAAAAATCCTCAGTACTATCTGGGGCTTTGATAGAATAAAATTCATCATTGTATCTTTTATAATAGTTATCTACATATTTAGTGAGTTCAAAATTACCTAAATATTGTAACATCTACCTTGTTTATAAGAGAATAGTCAAAATGAAGTGATTTTCCTTATTTTTCAATTTTTATTCTGCCCTTTCTTCTTATTTCTGGAAGGATAGATGGTTTCCTACAGGAAATTAAAATAAGGTGCAGAAATAGAGTAAACTTGTAGCATACATCATACCCATATACTTTCCCATGCCACTAATCCCTGGTTTGCATTTTAAAGAAAACTGCATGTAATGGATTAAATAGTGTCCTGTAAAAATTCATTTTCTCTGGAAACAAAGAATGTGACCTTATTTGGAAATAGGATCTTAGCAGGTATAATTAGTTAATTGAAGGTGAGGTCATATTGGATGCAGATGGACCCTAATCCAATAACTGGTGCCTTTATAATAAGAGTAAACAGATAATTAGAGGGGAGATGGACAGGTGAGGAAGGAGTGAGAGATTGGAGTTTTCCAGATAACAGCCAAAGTATGCCAAGGCTTGCTAACAGACTCCAGAGGCCAGGAGAGATTCATGGAACATTTTCTCCCTCAGAGCCTTCACAGGGAGCATGGACATGTGCATACCTTTTTAATGACATCCAGCCTCCTAATCTTGAGAGAATACATCCCTCTTGTTTTGTGCTACCAAGTTGTAGAATTTTGTTAAGCAAGCATAGTAACCTAAGATACTACAGCTCCCAGAATCCACATACTCAAGTAATTCAGCTGATATTTTCAGCTTCCCAATGCTGTTGAAGTAAAAATTATTGTTTGGAGAAGAAGTCATATCTGGGTGACATGGGGAAACTTGAGGAGGTAATAGATGAGATTCCTTTAAGGTAGAACTAGTCTGGGTACTCCAGTGGCACTCAGAAATCATTCCAACCTTGTGTTACTTTCAGAAGTGTTATAAGAAAGAAAATATCCTCATCCAGGACAGGTCCAGCAAAAAAGTCCTGGTCAGATCTATGAGAGAAGGAAGTTGCATTATACATAAATGAAGCTTAGGCCTGAAATGAATGCTAACAATTTAGTAGCAAATTTTCCAAATTCTGAAGTGTGTGCAGATGTCCTATTTAACATAATAAAGTCATTTTAAATGGTGTGGAATATTGAAGGAAACTGATATACATACAACTTCATTCTTCCTTTACTTAATCTAAACTCTGTGAGATAATTTCTTGTGATAAAGAAAATTATTATGTCAAAAAGAAAGAAAGTGAACAAGTTCAATGGGAATCCAAGGGAACAGGACCTACAACTCAGAACCCTCAACTGGCAGCAGCTTGGACTTGAAAGGCAGCTTTGAAAAAAGTACACTGCCCCTAGGCCCAAATCCCAATCCTCAGGTTCCAGGACACCCATTGCAGCACCATGATTCCAGGAAGTACCTTGTCTTTCAATTGAGACTGTGTCTTTGGTTGGCCAGAAGCCTTAACACCCTTTCTAAGAAAACAGAGAATCTCCCTCAAAATCTATCATCCACTAAAATAGCAGAGGGAGAACTTGGTGACCCTGAAAATTTGGGTGCTTTGGACTGCAGACTCATTAAATTTTTCCCATCTCCTCATCCCTTTGTGGACTGTGATGCTGCTTCCGAAGTGGGTGAGGCTCCAGTCCCTTGCAGTCTGGGCTCATAGTGCTGGTATGTAGGGGGGATTTTAGGGACTTTTTGTTAACCATCCCTAGAGGCTTAAGACACATGTCTTTCCCTACCCTTAAGTTTTGAAGTTGTGAACCCTGTGGAGTCTCATGTGGAGGGCAGGAGGTAAAAATGCAAACTGAGGTGAAATTCCCATTTAAGTCTACTGCTACCCTTGCCAAATGGAGTCTCCCTCACAGACCATTTCTTGTTTTCAGTGTTGTCCCTTTCCATTAATCTTCACAGATTGGGTCTGCCACCATCCTTCTTCTCTTCATGGCTCTTCTCCCAGGTCAGAGATAACCCAGGGCTTGTGGTCACAGAGGAGGGTGGTGAGTTTGGGGTCTCTGATCTCTGAGTCCTGGGTCTCCCACAGAGGTGCCATCACTGAAGTGCAGCTGTTGAAGCCTTGGGGAGAGATTAAAAGGCCTGGGGAACCTCTGAGGATCTCCTGTAAGGCCTTTGGA
>JAQZBX010114543.1:0-10004 GCA_029593785.1 Cabassous unicinctus
TTTTTTTAAATAGTAGCCATTCTAGTGGGTGTAGAATGGTATCTTACTGTGGTTTTGATTTGCATTTCCCTAATAGCTAGTGATGTGTGAGCATCTTTTCATGTGCTTTTTAACCATTTGTATATCTTCTTTGGAGAAATGTCTATTCAAGCCTTTGCCCATTTTTCAATTGGGTTATTTGTCTTTTTATTGTTGAGTTGTAAGATTTCTTTATATATTCTGGATATTAAATCCTTATTGGGTATGTAGTTTCCAAATATTTTCTCCCGTTGAGTAGGTTGTCTTTTCACTTTCATGACAAAGCCCTTTGATGCATAAAAGTTTTTAATTTTGGGGAGGTCCCATTTGTCTTTTTTTCTTTGGTTGCTTGTGCTTTGGGTGTAAAGTCTAAAAAAACATTGCCTAACACAAGATCCTGAAGATGATTGCCTACATTCTCTTGTAGGAGTTTTATAATTCTGGGTCTTATATTTAGGTCTTTGCTCCATTTTGAGTTAACTTTTGTATATGGTATGAGATAGGGTCCTCTTTCATTCTTTTGCATATGGCTATCCAGTTCTACCAGCACCATTTGTTGATGAGGCTGTTCTTTCCCGATTGAGTGGACTTTGCAGCCTTGTCAAAAATCAGTTGACCGTAGATGTAAGGGTCTATTTTTGACCTCTCAATTTGATTCCATTGATCAATTTCTATCCTTATGCTAGTACCATATTGTTTTGACCACTGTAGCTTTGTAATATGCTTTAAAGTCAGGAAGTGTGAATCTTCCAACTTTGTTCTTCTTCAAGATGTTTTTAGTAAATTGGGGCCTCTTACCCTTCCAAATAAATTTGAAAATTGGCTTTTCCATTTCTGCAGAGTAGGCTGTTGGAATTTTAATTAGGATTGTGTTGAATCTGTAAATTATTTTGGGTAGAATTGAGATCTTAATAATATTTAGTCTTCTAATACATAAACATAGAATATCCTTCCATTTATTTAGATCTTCTTTGATTTCTTTTAGCAATATTTTGTAGTTTTATGTGTACAAGTCCTTTATATCCTTGGTTAAATTTTTTCCTAGATATATGATTTTTTAAAATTGCTATTATGAATGAAATTCTTGATTTCTACTTCCAATTGTTCATTGCTTGTGTATAGGGTTACTACTGGTTTTGGAGTGTTGATCTTGTACCCCACCACTTTGCTGAATTCATTTATTAACTCTAGTAGCTTTGTTGTTGATTTTTCATGATTTTCTGTATATAGGATTATATTAGTCAGCCAAAGAAGTGCTGATGCAAAATGCCAGAAATCTGTTGGCTTTTATAAAGGGTGTTTATTTGGACTAGAAGCCTACAATTACCAGGTCATAATGTGTAAATTACTTCCCTCACCAAAGTCTGTTGCCACGTGTTGGAACAAGATGGCCCCTATGTCTGCAAGGGTTCAGGCTTCCTCTTCCTCTTCCTCTTAAGGCTCTGTGGTCGCAGCTTCTTCCAATATCAGCTGTAGGCTGGGATAAGGCTTGTCTCTCTCCCAGGGCTCATTTCTTTCTGGGCTCAGTTGCTCTGCTCTCTCCCCAAGGCCAGCTGTAAACCATCAGGCAAATGGCTCGTCTCTCTTCCCGAGGCCTCTGCTGTGTCTAATGGCGCCTTCTCTCTTTCCTCATGTATCTGCTTCTTTGTGTATTTACTTCTCCGGGCTCCAGCATTAAAACTCCAACTGTCTTTTCTGCCTTGTCGTTTTCTCTGTGAGTCCCTGCCCACCAAGGTGGCGGGGACTTGACGTCCTACTGATGCTGCCCAATCAAAGTCCTAGTCATTACTTAATCAAGTAAAATTGAAACCTCTGAATCCAATACAATGTAATATGCCCAGAGGAACAGACCACATTATAAACATAATCCAATATCTATTTTTGGAATTCATAAATAGTATCAAACTGCTACAAGGATCATGTCATCTGCAAATAGTGAAAGTTTCACTTTTCCCTTCCAATATGGATGTCTTTTATTTTTATTTCTTGGCTAATTGCTTTGGCTAGAACTTACAGTACTATGTTGAATAACAGTGGTGACAGTGGGCTTCCTTGTCTTGTTCCACATCTTAAAGGGAAAGCTTTCAGTCTTTCACCATTGAGTATGATGATAGCTCTGGGTTTCTCATATATGTCCTTTATCATATTGAGCAAGTTTCCTTCTATTCCTATTTTTCTAAGTGTTTTTATCAAGAAAGGATGCTAAATTTAGTCAAATGCCTTTTTTTTTTTTCATCAATTGCGATGATCATGTGGTTTTCTCTCCCTTCATTTGGTTGATGTGATGTATTATATTAATTGATTTTCTTATGTTGAACCACCTTTGCATTCCTGGGATAAAACCCACTTCATCATGGTGTATAATTCTTTTAATGTGCTGTTGAATTTGATTTGCAAGTATTTTGTTGAGAATTTTTGCATCTATCAATCTATCTATCTATCTATCTATCAGAGAAATTGGTCTGTAATTTTTCTTTTCTTGTAGTATCTTTATATCTGATTTTAGTATTAGGGTGATGTTGGCCTCATGGAATGAGTTAGGTAGTGTTCCCATCACTTCAAGTTTTGGGGGGTTTTGAGCAGGATTGATATTAAGTCTTCTTGGAATGATTGACAGTATTCATCTGTGAAGCCATCTGATCCTGAACTTTTCTTTGTTGGGAGGTTTTTGATGACTGATTCAATCTCTTTACTTGTAATTGATCTGGTGAGGTTTCTATTTCTTCTAGAGTCAGTGCAGTTTGTTTGTGTGTTTCTAGGAGTCTGTCCATTTCATCTAGGTTGTCTGATTTGTTGGCATACAGTTGTTCATAGTATCCTCTTATGATCCTTTTTATTTCTGTGGGGGCAGTAGTGCTGTCCCCCCTCTCATTTCTGACTTTATTTGCATCTTCTCTCTTTTCTCCTTTGTCAGTCTAGCTAAGGGTTTGTCAATTTTATTGATCTTTTCAAAGAACCAACTTTTGGTTTTGTTAATTCTATTGTTTTTTTTATTCTCAATTTCAATTTATTTCTGTTCTAATCTTTGTTTTTCTTTCCTTCTGCTTGGTCTGTGGTTAGTTTACTATTCTTTTTCTAGTTCCTTAGGTGTGCAGTTAGGTCATTGATTTTCGCTCTTTCTTCTTTTTTAACATAAGCATTTGGGGTATAAATTTGCCTCTTAGCGCTTCCTTCGCTGTATCCCATAAGTTTTGTTAAGTTGTGTTCTCATTTTCATTTGTCTCAAGATATTCACTGATTTCCCTTACAATTTCTTCTTTGACCCACTGATTGTTTAAGAGAGTGTTATTTAACTTCCATATGTTTATGGGTTTTCCAGTTCTCTGCCTGTTATTGATTTCCAGCTTCATTCCATTATGGTCAGAGAAGATGCTTTGTATGATTTCAATATTTCTAAATTTATTGAGACTTGTTTTGTGATCCAATATGTAGTCTATCCTGGAGAATGATCCATGTGCACTTGAGAAGTATGCATATTCTGCTGTTTGGGGGTACAATGTTCTGTATATATGTTAGGTCTAGTTCATTTATCATATCATTCATGTTTTTGGTTACAGTTTGCATGGAATATCATTTTCCATTCTTTCCCTTTCAATCTATTTGTGTCTTTGGGTCTAAGATGAGTCTCTTTTAAGCAATATATAGTTGGATCATACTTTATTATCCATTCTGCCAACCTGTGTCCATTGTCTGGGGAGTTTAATCCATTAACATTCAGAATTATAAAGGGAGTAGTGTTTTGTCCTTTGGTTTTTATATGTCATATCTTTTTTCCCTCTATTTTCCTTTATTGCAACCCCTTTTTCGGTATTGTTGATCTTTTGTGATGTATCTGACAGATCCCTTTCTCATTTCTGTTTCTGTATATTTTAAAAATACTTTCTTTGTGTTTACCCTGGGGTTTATATTACACTACCTACATCTATAGCCTACTAATTTGAAAAGATTCCAACTTAGCTTCAATAGCGTACATATTCTATTCTCCCATATCCCTCTGTTTTCCCTCTTTATGTTGTTTTCTTTCCCACTTTGCCACTTTATATTTTGCACATCTACTATCAGGAAATATGCCTTTTTCTTGTTCAATTTGTACTTTGTCTCTTATATGAATTCAAGAGTAGAGTTGTATATTGAGGATCCAGTACTATTAAGTTTTGCATTTGCCCTTTTAGTTTACCCTTACTGATCTTCATTTCTTCTCTCTACTTCAAGCCACTCTCACCTGTCTTTTCCTTTCATCCTACAAAACTCCCTTTAGTAATTCTTGTAGGTCTGGCGGGTCTCTTGTTGACAACTCTTTCAGTTTCTGTTTATCAGTCAATGTTTTAAACTCTGTCATTTTTGAGGGACAGTATTTCTGGATAAAGAATTTTTGGCTGGCAGTGTTTCTCTTTCAGTACCTTAACTATATCATACTACTGCTTTCTTGCCTCCATGATTCTGATGAAAAATTGGCACTTAGTCTTATTGAGGATCTTTTGTATGTAACAATCACTTTTCTCTTGCTGCTTTCAGAGTCCTCTCTTTGTCTTTGGCATTTGACATTCTGATTAGTATGTGTCTTGGAGTAGGTCTATTAGGATTTATTCTGTTTGGAGTATGTTGCACTTCTTGGATGTAAAGATATTTATATCTTTCATAAGAGATGGGAAATTTTCGGCCATTATTTCCTCAAATATTCTTTCTGCCCCTTTTCCCTTATCTTCTTCTGGGACATGCATGATGCATATGTTTGTGTGTGCCTCATGCTGTCACGCAAATCCCCAAGACACTGCTCAGTTTTTCCTATTCTTTTCTCTATCTGTTCTTCTGACTGTATGACTTCAATTGTCCTGTCTTTTAGTTCACTGATTCTTTCTTCTGCCTGTTCACATCTTTTAGGCATACACTAGTATGCCTCTGGTGTATTTTTAATCTTCACTATTGTGTTGTTCATCCCGATAATTTGTCTCTTTTTATACTTTCAAATTCTTCTTTATGCTTACACATTATCATCTTACTATCTTTTATCTCTTTATGAATATTTTCCTTCATCTCCTTGAATTTATTTAGGAGATATGTTTGAACATCTTTGATTAGTTGTTCCAACTTCTGAGTCCCCTCTGAAGTTTTAATTTGTCCCCTTGACTGAGCCATATCTTCATGTTTCTTAGTATGGCTTGAATATTTTGCTAATGTCTAGGCATCTGATTATCTTGATGTGTTAACTTGTCTAGGGTTTTATTGTTGGTTGACTTTGTGTTAAGGCTCTTCTCTGATGCTTGGTTTAAGTTATTCTAGACCTTTAGAATAGCTCATGTTTAATTGTGCAGATTTTCTCAGCTCTTCTTCACCTGATTCTTTCTCTGGATATGCAGTATAGTTTTTAAGATAGCATTTTTGTTTCCCGTCCAGGAGAAAGCTTTTCTTCTGTTCCTTCTCCAGGAATCATGATCTGTTCTGTTTGTTTTTGTGAGACTTTTCTCCCCAGCGCCTATAATTTGTTTTAATTCTTTCCTTCATTCAGTGCCCATTTTCCTTACACTTTTAAGTTCTGTGACCCATCCTATCTTACAGCAGTTCAGTTTAAATACCCTATCCTTTTTTTTTTCTGTGAGGCTTTTCTGCTTCTGGTATCTTCCCTGTTAGGGTATCCCAAACTGGGGAGCCTGATAGGGTCAAACCAGAAAGGTAGTTCACTTCATAAAAGTCTATTTTGCCTTTAGGTGGTCCTGCCAACTGAAATTGGATTGAGTGAGGGCACAACAGTTTTCACCAGCATTTCTATTGCGGTCTCTCTCCCCTCCCCATTCCTCAGGTCCTTTTGTATTCAACACTCCTCAGCAGCTTGTGTTCCACCCTGGTTCTCTGCAGACTTAGGTCCCTGTGCCTGGACAGGCGTGGAGTTGTAACTCGCTGCTGTCAGTCACTCTACAGTCTCTGTCCACGGTGGAAGGGACCCGGGCTATGCTTTCTCTGTGCAACCCCCAAACTGCAGGGACTGAGTGAAGAGGAGTGGAATGGGAACCAACTGGCACTCCAGGAAAGAATTTTCCTACCTGATACTCTGTTTCTTCCAGTCAGCATTTGTAGAGTCCTACTCCAGTCTCTGGTGTCCCCCAGAGTTCTAAGCAAGTGGAATTTATCCTTTTATTCGCTGAATCTCTGTGGAGGCTTTTTCAGGAGGTGTCTTGCCATGTTGATGATATCACTCAAAATCCTACCATTTTAAGTTGCTCTTTTCTGCTATCATTTTACTGTTTTCTGAAGTTGAGGAGGATGTTTCTTCCACTTCCTGCTGCTTGTTCAAAGTTCCTGTGGGTGATGGAGCCCTGAAGCTTCTCATTCTGCCTTAGACATTATAGTAAGTCATGCTGGGTCAATTAGTTAGCCATGTAGAAAAAAATGAACCTTCACCTCTACCTTACACCATATGCAAACATCAATTCCAAATGGTTTGCAACTCTTAAATGAGAAAGGTGAAACAATAAAGCTTCTAGAGGAAAAACATAGAAGAATAGCTTAATGACCTTGGGATAGGCAAAGATTTCTTACACATAACCAGATAGCATTGACAAAATTGAAAGATTGGATTTCAGTAAAACTAAGAACAATTATTTATCAAAACGGTAAAAAGGGGAAAGATATTTGGAATACATCTGACAAAGTTTTGAAGGATTTATTTTGCTTTCAGAAACTGAAATTTGAGAAGAGTAACAATTTACTCTTGTATCACTCTTGGAAGGAGGAAAGTTTCTTGGAGGAGTGGAACTCTAGGAAAGAACAATGATAGTATATAAAGACTCAAAAACTAACATATACCACTGGGTACTTTTAAATATGCCTTATTAGTTTAGAATAGAAGTTCTTTGAGGGTATGGAATATATCTTTGTTGTTGTATGTAGTTCCTAATGGTGAGTTGTATCTAAGTAAATAGCTAATGCTAGCAATTCAGGAGACCCCTATCTTTTGATCTTGCTCACTGTTCGTTCTCTTGAGGGGTGGTTTTAAACATCCCTTAGTCTATTCATGCCACAGATTTTCTGAAGAGAAAAATAAGTAGAAACTAGACCCACTGTGTCGTAAAGGTTGTGAATAAAGGTTGAGAGTAAGGTTTCGTGCTGCCTCATTTTAGAGCAGTGATTGAATAATGACGTCTGTGTTGCTGTTTCTTCCAGAGCCGACCTGTCCTGGACGCAGCATAACTAACGAAGCTGCTGCAGGATGAGAAGATGGCAGCACGGCTGCTTGCACCACCAGGCCCTGATAGTTTCAAGCCTTTCACCCCTGAGTCGCTGGCAAATATCGAGAGGCGCATTGCCGAGAGCAAGCTTAAGAAACCCCCAAAGGCCGATGGCAGTCATCGGGAAGACGACGAGGACAGCAAGCCCAAGCCAAACAGTGACTTGGAAGCAGGGAAGAGTTTGCCTTTCATCTACGGGGACATCCCACAAGGCCTGGTTGCGGTTCCACTGGAGGACTTTGACCCATACTATTTGACGCAGAAAGTGAGTTGGAGGAGGAGGAGCAGCTTCAGACACCCCTTTCCTAACAGGCTTGGGGGAGATGGGGGAGTCCTGTGTCTTTTTGCCCAAGTTTGGATAAGTAGTTAATCTTTTATTTCAGTTCTGGATTATGGGTATTATTTTTCAGTTTAATTGTTGCTGAGGTTCATTTGTAGGTCTTGGCACTTCTCAAACCTGTTAATAAGACTTGTCTTTTTGGCTTGGCCAGTTCAGAAAAAGAGGACATAAATGAATTGGAGTCTGAGAAATATAACATAGTAAAAGATGGTTCAGCCATGTAGAACATAAACGTTCAAAATGCTAGCTTTGAATATAAAAATGATGTTACTATTGGAACATCAGGAGAGCCTATCATTAATATAGTAGAGATGATGGATTTCCAATTTCCTTTATGACATTAGAGCATAGCTGTTGGGGACAGGAGTAGACGATAATAAACCAAACAGGGCCATTGAGGGTAGACTCCAGAGTTTGGCTTTGTAACACAGTTGTTTGGATTGAGCCAGCACTGATTCTTGCATTAGAATCAATTCTGATATTCTGCAAGTAGGGATTTTCATTTGGCCAAGGGTTTCAAATCTCCCTAACACACATTTTACCAGAGTCTTGGGTTTCTTTCTCATGGTTATCTTTTAATAATAAGGCAACAAATGGAGAAGCAAATCCTCTGGATAATTACCAGCCAAGTAATTAGCCTTTAAATATTAAGGACTGATATCAGATACCATTTTTGTCCCTCGTTTGACAGATGTCATTTAGATAGCTAGATTGATATGCTTTGCCAGATTGGGGGTGGGGAGCGAGGAATGGCTTGATGTAATTATGTATTTATAAATATAAAAGCCCTTAACTAAATTGCCTTTTATTCTTGTAATTTTGTTAGAATTTTCAGCTCCTTTGGCTTACTGATGGAAGAGAAGTAAGACTAGGTTAATAGATCTCTTCACTTAGCTATAGTTCCGAAGGCATTTTTAGTTCATGACAGCAAAAGCAGTTAAGACATTCTCTACACAAAATGGTCTTTTACCCAGGTACTTCTGTTGCAGCTCAGACATCTACATAACAGGAATAAGTGAAACCAGTAGCTTATATTTGCCACTGGAAAATATAGAGAGTTTAAGGTACAAAACATGATATTATATAAAGAACAGTAGACTGTTCTACTGTAAGTAAGAAATCTTGACTCTACCATGATTCACCATGTTTATTATTTATATTTTTCTTTTTTTTTTTTGTCATATGTGTTCTTTAAACCACCTTTAATTATATGTGGGAAAAGAAAGTCACAAATGAAGAAAAAACATCTCAAAATCAGTTCATGACTTTTCATAAGTCACTTCACAAGTCTGGGCCCAAATATCCTCATCTAGACACTGAGAAGGATTTCTAGGATTTTTCCAAGTATCAGATTCTAGGGCTAAACAGTTTTCATAAATTGTCATTGATTTCCCCTTTACTCTTTCTTTTTAACGTCTAAATTTTTTGTCCGGGCCTTTGCTGTGTGGAAGTCATTGGGTAAAGGAGGAAGTGAAGTTTAACTTTCTTGGGTTAGTGAATAAGAGAACATGGAATATTGGGCTGTTTTTTGGAAATTATTTCATTCGTTAGTTTTAAAAATATTTTTAGATATATTTCCCACCTCTCCCCTATCCTTGCATCCATGATCTTAGTAGAGATCAAAAGAAATTACAGATGGCAGGGTTCAGATTGTACCTATTTAGATAAGTTTGGCCAGTTGACGTAACTTTTTCAGATAGTACTGTTCATCTGTTCATAAGCAGATCAATGAAACCCTTTAGACACTGACCTTTCAGGTGGCTAAAGCTAATTTCTGTAATACATCTCAACTACTTATTTTTCCAATTCAAATGCAACTGTAATTTCACTTTTTTAAACCTAACTTGATATGTGAAAAATATAGAGGAACAGTAGTTGCCAGAGCCCAGTTTTCCTCTGCATGCCTTTTTCCCTGATTCCCTCCCTCAGATTTTAGCTACCTGGCTTGGAAGTAAGGACTGGCCAAAGAGGGTCGGTAAATGGGGCCCTAATCAGTATCATTTCTTGGACAGGACAAATTGTTGCTGGTGAAGCTCCGTTTGGAGCTTTCATAATAGAAAGTCTGACTTTGGCCTTTGGCTTCCCCGCAAGGGTAAATTCTTTCTGGCCTTAATTGTATTTTTTGTAATCTTTTTTTTAAAATTGTGAAATATACCATCATGCATAAAAGTTCATAAAACATAAATGCATACTTCATGATTTTTATAAAGCAAACAGACTGCCACCCATGTCAAGAAAGAACATTGCTAGCACTTCAGAAGTGTTCATTGTACTTTTAAATGAGGGGATTTTAATTCAGTTGATTAAAATAATATGCTTGCTAAAGTTTATGTGCAAAACTTCACTGGCATTGCTAATACTTACTAACTAGGCCTTTCACTAGGCTAAATTAGCAAGACCTTTACTACAAGGAAGCACACTGA
>JAQZBX010114544.1:0-10009 GCA_029593785.1 Cabassous unicinctus
AAAAAAAAAAAGAGGAGATGCAAATAAAATCAGAAATGAGATGGGGACACCTTACCACTGAGTCCTCAGAAATAAGAAAGTTCATAAGAGGATATTATGAACTACAGTATGCCAAAAAATCTAGACAATTGAGACAAGATGGACAAATTCCTAGAAACACAAGGATCACCTACACTGACCCTAGAAGAAATACGCATACCAGTCACAAGTGAAGAGACAGAAACAATCATCAATAACCTCCCAAAACATTAGAACATATTTACATATTAATTGCAATGAATGTATCACACTCATTGTATTAATGAAAGAAGTTGTTAATGTGGGGGAAATTGAGAGGTCTGGGGAGTGGGGCATATGGGAATCCCTTATTTTTTTGTGTAACAATTTTGTAATCTAAGTAACTATTAAAAATAAATTTAAAAATATATTTAAAAGAAAACAAAACAATAAAATCTCCCCAAAATGAAAAGCCCAGGACCAGATGGCTGCACAGGTTAATTTTACAAAGTATTCAAAGACAATCTAATACCAATCTTGCTCAAGCTAATCCAAAAAATTGAACAGGAAATAATTCTATGAAACACATTCAATGAAGCCAATATCACCCTAATACAAAAACCAGATAAAGAAAATATAAAAAATAAAATTACAGACCAATATATTTAACTAATATAGATGCAAAATCCTCACAAAATACTTGCAAACAGAATCCAAAAGCATTTTAAAAGAATTATACACCACGATCAAGCAGGTTTTATCCCAAGTATGCAAGAGTGGTTTAACACAAGAAAATCAATTAATGTAATAAGCCACAACGACAAATTGAAGAAGAAAATTCACATGATCCCATCGAATGATGCAGAAAAGGTGTTTGGCATAATACAGCACCCTTTCTTGTTAATCACTCTCCAAAAGATAGGAATAGAAGGACATTTTCTCATTATGGTGAAGTACATATGTGAAAAACTTTCAGCTAGCATTGCACTCAAGTCTAAAAGACTCAAAGCTTTCCTGCTGAGATCAGGAACAAGACAAAGATGCCCACTGTCACCACTGTTATTCAATATTGGGTTAGAATTTCTAGCTAGAGCAATTAGGCTAGACTAAGAAGTAAAAGGCGTCCATATATGAAATGAAGAATTATAACTTTCACTATTCACTGATGATATAATATTATATCTAGAAAATCCTGAAAAACCCACAAGAAAGCTACTAGAATTAATAGACAAGTTCATTAAATTGTTGGGATACAAGCTTAGTACACAAAAATCAATAGCGTTTCTATACAATACTGCTGTGCCATCTGAGGAGAAAATCAGAAAAATTCCCTTTATGTTAGCAACTAAAAGAGTCAAATATTTAGGAATAAACTTAACCATGGGCATCAAGAACTTTTATACAGAAAACTACAAAACATTGCTAAAAGAAACCAAAGAAGACTTAAATAAATGGAAGGACATTCTGTCTTCATGGATTGAAAGACTCAATACCATTAAGATGTCAATTCTATCCAAACTGATTTACAGTTTCAATGAAATTCAAATAAAACTTCCAACAACTTCTTTTGCAGAAATGGAAAAACCAATTATTGAATTTATTTAGAAAGGTAAGGTGCCTGGTATAGCCAAAATGTATTAAACTAATGAATGAAGTTGGAGGACTCTCATTTTTTTTACTTCAGAGCATATTATTAGATACAGAGGTAAAAACAGCATATTACTGGCATAAAGACAGCCACATTGACCAAAGGAACCAAATCAAAAGCTCAGAAATGCACTATCACTTCTAAAGTCAAGTGACTTTTGACAAGGCTGTCAAGTCCTCTAAGCCAGACCAGAACAAACTATTCAACAAATGGTGTTGGGAAAACTGGATAACCATATCCAAAAGAGAGAAAGAGGACTTGTATCTCATACCTTAAACAAACAAACAAAAAAACTCCAAATGGATCAAGGCCCTAAATATAAAAGCAACAAACTTAAAACTCTAATAGAAAATGTAAGAAAACATCTTCATGATTTGTGGTAGATGGTAATTTCTTAAACCTTACACCCAAAGCAAGAGCAGCAAAAGCAAAAATTTGACAAATGGGACCTCTTCAAAATTAATCAATGTTGCACCTTGTTTTAGTAAGCCAAAGTGTGCTGATGCAAAGTTTCAAAAATCTTTTGGCTTTTATAAAGGGTATTTATTTGAGGTGGAAACTTACAGTTACAAAGCCCTAAAGAGTCCAATGCAAGATTACTTCCTCACCAAAATCTGTTGCCATGTGTTGAAGTAAGATGGTGGATGACCTCTGCCTTGTCTTCTCTTCCTTTCTCCTCTTTAGGCTCCATGGGCCCAGCTTCTTCTGATTTGCCATTGGGTGGCATTGAGTTTGTCTCTTTTCCTGGGTCTTTAGCTGTTTGAGCCTTCTTTTTACTGTCACATGGATCACCTGAAATGACCAAGTACTCTCATCTTCTGTTTCTTTTTCTGTGTGTCTTCTTGAGCCTGTGTCTGTTTATATAGCTGACCAAGGAGGTGGGGAGTTAATCTGAGTTACACACTACTGACATGGTTGAACCAAAGTCCTAATATACATAATTTAATCAAAGACATCTCAGCTGAATCTAATACAATCAAAGGGTATCATGTCAAATGGAACAGACCAGTTTACAAACACAATTTCTCTGTTTGGAATTCACAAATAATCTCAAACTGCCACACACCTCAAAGAACTTTGTCAAAAGTGCAAAAATACAGCTGTCTCAATGTGAGAAAATATTTGCTGGTCACATATCTGGTAAGGGTTGAATATCCATGATATACAAAGAGATCATACAACTGAACAATAAAAAGAAAAACTACCCCATTTAAAAATGTGTAAAAGTCTTGAAAAGACAATTGTCCAAAAAAGAAATACAAATGGCAAAGAAACACATGAAAAATATTCAGCATAACTAATGATTAGGGAAATTCAAATCAAAACTACATTGTGATATCATTTCACACCTATTAGAGTGGCAACTATTTAAAAAGTCAGAAAACTATAAATGTTGGAGAGGATGTGGAAAGAGGAATGGTTATTCACTGTTGGTTGGAATGTACAATGATTCAGGAACTGTGGTGAACTCCTTAGCATTTCCTAAGGAATTTGAATATAGACTTGCCATGTGCCCAGGCAATACCATGGCTAGGTATATACCCAGAAGAACTGAGAGCAGTGACATGAATAGACTCCTGAACACTGATGTTCATAGCAGCATTAATCATGTGTATTAGTTAGCCAAAGGGGTGTTGATGCAAAATACCAGAAATCAGTCAGTTTTCATAAAGGTTATTTATTTGGTATAGAAACTTACAATTACCAGGCCATAAAGCATAATTTACTTCCCTCACCATAGTCTATTGCCACGTGTTGGGGCAAGATGGCTGCCAACATCTGCCAAGAGTTCAGGCTTCTTGGGTTCCTCTCTTCCTGGGGCTCATTTCTCTCCAGGATCAGCTCTTCCTTTTTCTTCACAAGGTCAGCTGTAGATTATCAGGCAAATGGCTCTGTCTCTCTCCCTGGGGCTTCTGCCATGTCTAAGAGCCGTCTCTATCCCACTGTGCTCTTCTCCTGTGTGTTCACTTTCCAGGATCCAGCTCAAAACTCAACATCAGTACTCCAACTCTGTCCTTTGCCAAGTCTTTTATCTGTGAGTCCCCACCCACCTAGGTGTGGGGCCTCAACATCTTACAGATGTGGCACAATCAAATTCTTAATCATAATTTAATCATGCCCAGGTACAGACCAGTTTACAAACATAATCCAATATCTAATTTTAGAATTCGTGAACTGTATCAAACTGCTACACTCTACCATCTGAATTCCAAAAATTCATTACAATATTCAAAAAAAAACCTTAGAATCAATGCTAAGTATAAAATCACATCACAATCAATTTGTCTTGGGGCAACATTCCATCTGGTTGTAGAACTCTAAAACTTACAAAACCATTTATGTGCTTCAAATACACAAATGGACAAAAGATACACATTTTCATTACCATAAGGAGAAATTGGGAGGGAAACACGAGTCATAGGTTCCTCTACAGTTCAGTAAACCTGCAGGGCATTCTCCATTCAACTTCAAAGTCTGAGATTCATTCTCAGCTATTCTCCAGCTACTTCCTACCTTTCCCCTTCCTTTCACAAAGTTTTGAAAGAACTTCCTACACTTGCTATCTCAATTTCCTCCTTGTACCCCTGAATTCTTAAATAACTCTACTCTGGTTTTCACCATCATTCTACTTCTTAATCAGGTTTTTCCATGTTGATTAATCCCACAATTACATTTTAGTCCATATTTTACTTCATTTCTCAATCTAACATTACATTATTGATTGCTCCCTCCTTGAAATATAACTTTACATGGGCATCTTATACGCCACACTTTCTTATATTTCTTCCTAACTTTACAAAATGCTATTCATTCTTCCTGTCTTTTATAACCTCATATTCCTATACAAAGATATTCAATGCTAGCATTGTTTAAGGCTCAGAACTTTGTTCTCTACTCTTTTACATTATAACCATTTATAGGTAATCTCATCAATGGTTCATCTTAAATTACTATTTAAGATTGCCTTCAATATCATAAATGTATACACAAATCTAAAAGATATCATTGACACCTTTGTAATTCATGATCCAGCTTACAACCAAAGCTATAGGTTTAAGCATTCACTCTCATAAGTAATACCTCATTTTGTGTCCTATGTTCTTGAAATATAATCTGAATAATGTGAAGGCATGTGGATGGTGCTGCTAGTGAAATCAGGGAAGGACACTGTTTCATCATGCTGAGAGTATTTGAGAGGCAAAGCACTTAAGTGAAAGAAAATACAAATTAATTTACTTTTTAAATCCTACTTTTATGTTATATAGAAGCAACATATGCTTGTCAAAAATTTGTCATTTCCTGGTAGTCCTGAGCATTCATTTCCTCACTACTCTTCATGAAAGTTCCACAAGTAAACAAGAATAAGCAATTAACTCTCAATAGCTGCATGGGGTAGATGAGGAAAATTTTACAATACTGTACTATTATTATGAATCTTGAATATATATGTCTTAGTTGAACAGACCTGAGCAAGGGATTCTTTACATTGATATCAATGTGGTCATTACATACTAGAATTGCAAAGAGTAAGGGTTTTAAAAAGGTTTAATTATATATTAAAACCTTAATATATTCAACTTTGTTTACATTAGTTTTACTTAAAGTTTTAAAACTCTTTAATTATGTTTGCTAGTTTGCCATTAATTTTCATTTTTAATATATAAGATAGAATTATTTAATATTTACATAGGTTTTCTAATTCTTTTTTAAAAGTTAAAAGGAAAAAGATGATTAAAGAATAGAAATACAAAATAGTTTATCGTTTAAGCAAATCTCTGATTCTGGAAACAAAATTATATTTTAATTCAGCTCCACTTAAAAACGAAATTAATTTCCTCATGCTTAAATAAACATATTATTCACATTTTCAGAAACATAAAATGTCGGTACATTCAACAGTTTACAAGACATGTCTCCATGTAATACATTTACATTCATGTGAATATATGAACTTTTAATTGTACTTATTTGTGACTTTTGTATACGGTACCTTTAAAAACAACTAATATATATTATACCTGTTTTCTAAATGTCAGTTCATGTATAATGATTTAAGGTTAGAAGCTTCTTTTAAAGAATTACAATAGTTGTATTCATACTAAGGTAATTCAATACATTAATTTTTCTAAACATAAGCTTCAAACAAAAGTTTTAGAAATTTAAATTGTGTAATTTGAAATGCATGGAATATTTATCAGTTTGCACTGTTTGGTTTACAGTTTAAGTAATTTCAAGTATTTCATAATTATTTATGCCTGAAGTGGATAAAGTACCAAAGATAATAAAATGCTTTTCACATCAGTAATGAAATCATAAGACATTGATCTCAATTACCCTTCAAAATAAAATCATTTGGATATAAACAGATATTTGAACAACAACGTTAATAGCATCATTATCCACATGACAAAAGATGGAAACAACATAATTATCCATCAGCCAATTAATGTATAAATAATGTGGTATATACATAAGATGGAATACTAAGCTGTTGTAAGAAGAAATGAAATTGAGACAGATATGATAACGTGGATGAGCCTTAAGGAAATTATGATAAGGGAAAGAAGCAAGACACAACAGGACAAATAATGTATGGTCTCACTAATATGAACTAAATATGAAGAATAAACACATGGAGTTAAAATCTAGACTATAGGTTACTAGGAGATAGGGTGAGGACTAAGAAGGGTTACTAATGCTTAATGTATGTAGAATTTTCACTTAGCTTGACTGTAAATTGTGGAAATGGATAGAGTTAATGGTAAAATATTATAGTAAGTATAATTAACATGGCTGGTTTATAAAAGGGATTGTGGCTGAAAGGGTAGTCTAAGGATGTAAATGTCAGCTTAAAGTAAGCTGGAGAATAAACAAGGGACTGAGTAACTTTGTGAACCCTGAGGTGAGGATTGTTAATTATACAGATGCAAGAATGTACTTCTATGAACTAGAAAAATTTCCATCACTATTAAAAGGTGGCATGAATATAGTGATGCATGGGAAAATTCAGTTAACATAACATATGAACAATAGTGAACAGCAATACAATCTTGCATCAATGTCAATGAAGGTTCTATATCATCACTAAGGGTCAATAATAGGGAATATGGTACTTTTACTTTTGAACTAAAGAAAATGTTCAACAGTTTACTGTAGTGGCAACACAATGCTGTGATGAATGTGAAAGCCACTGAGTGTACACTTTGGATAGAATGTGAAAGACCTGGGAATATATAACACAGTGAACCATGTGGTGAAAGATGGACTGTATTTCACAGTACAAATATAAGAGTGTTCTCTCATGAACTATAACAAATATAAAATAATAATACATAGTGTTAATAATAGGGGGTGTAAGGAAAATATACCAAGTGTATGGTATGGACCCCAGTTAGTTACAATATTCTAACCATGTTCTTTCATAATCTGTAACAAATGACCCACAACAATGTAATGTGTTGGTTAAGGGGTCATGTATGGGAATTCTGCACATTACACATGGCTGTTTTGTAAGATCACAATTTCTCTACAAAAATTTTAAAAATTAAAAATGTGTTATTTAAAAAGATTAAATTGTATGAATATATAACAATGGAATACAGTGCAGTTTTTAAAAAGTTAGTAACACTTTGCTGACCTGGAAAAATATTCATGACATTGTTTTAAATAAATAAGAAGGTGAAGAATTATATATGTTCTTGTACTAATTCTGTTTAAAACCAACAATAAAAAATCATAATGTTATATCTACATGTTCATATATGTTTGTAATCAGTACAATCTCCACTCTGAAGATTAAACACCAGAACACAGGAAAGCTGAGACTGAAGCACGCCCAAGGAACTGTGCACCAATGAGCACTCTCAGCTGGCCAGCCTGAAAATTGCATGGAAAAATGTTTTTTTGGTTCTCTATGTATGCTCAACCCTGGGAAAAAAAATCTACGCCCAATTAGTGAGTCCATTGCCTGATTTTGATAACTTAAGCTGGGCAATTTTAAAGACTTGCAATAAGTTGAACCATATATGAAATAAGAGATGTGAAAAAATAGGCAAGAGAGGAATTGGTCATCAGAGTAAATTCACCAATATTTTCTGATGCCTAGGCATCAGCAAAAAATTATAAGCCATATTAAGAAACAGAAAGAGATGGACAAGCAAACAGAACAAACAAAATATCCTGAAGAGATATAAGATTTAAGAAAATTAATTAGTGATAAGCACACAACTCTCCTGAAATAATCCAGGAACTGAAAGAAAACATGAATAAAGCAACAAAAGATATTAAGAAGACACTGGGTGAGCATGAAAAACAATTTTGAAGCCTGCAAAGAAAAGTAACAGAACTTATGGGAATGAAAAGCATGATGGATGAGAATTTTAAAGAGCTAGAAGCACATGAGATTAGATTTGAATAGCACTAAAATATAACTCTTGATATCAAAGACAGAACAACCAAACTGGAATACATAGGAGAGTTTAAAGGAAAAGAATGGAAAAAATTGAACAGTCTCAGTGAATTGAATGGCAACAAGAAATGCACAAGCATTCACATTATTGGTGTCCCAGAAGGAGACAAGAATGGAACAGTGGTAGAAGGAATATTTGAGAAAATAATGACCAAAAACTTCAAAACCCTTATGAGGGGATATAACTATCAATATCCACAAATGACAACACACCTTAAACACAATAAGTCCAAATAGACCCACCCTGAGACAGCTAAAATTCAGAATGATAGATATCAGAGATAAAGATAGGATTCTGAAAACAGCAAGAAAAAAGAATAGCATCACATACAAGGTAACCTGGATAAGATAAAGTGTAGACTTCTCATCAGAATCCGTGAAGGTGAGAAGAAAGTAGTATGATGTATTTAACGCACTGAAAATGAAAAAAATGCCAGCCAAGAATTCTGTATCTGGCAAAACTTTCCTTCAGAAATGTAGGTGGATTCAAAGTCTTCACAGTTTAGAAAAAAAACCCTGAGAGAATATGTTACCAACAGATGAGAATTACAAAAGATAATAAAGGGAGTGCTGCAGTCTGAAAGGAAAAAACAAGAGTGAGAGTTTTGTAGAAAAGTGTATTAATGAAGATTATTAGGAAGGGTAAATTAAAGGGTATAAAGACAGATGATAGAATGATACGATGATAGAGAGCTGAAGGGCAAAATGGATGAAGTAATGCCTTTACAGTTATAACATTAAATGTTAATGATTTCAACTCCCCGATCAAAAGACTTAGGTTGATAGAAAAGATAAAAATATATAAGGCATCTCTATGTTATCTACAAGAGACTCACCTCAAATGTAAGGACACAACAGGGTTAAAAGTGAAAGATTGGAAAAAGTTATTCCATGCAAATAATAAAAAAATAAGAGCTGGAGTTGTGATACTAATATCAGACAAAAACAGGTTTCAAATGCAAAACTCTTCTAATGGATGAGAAAGCTCATTATATATTAATGAAATGGGCAATCATGAAGAAATAACTATACTGAACATTTATGCATCTAACCTGAGTACTCCTAGATACATGAGCTACACTAGAAAAACTGAATGGAGAAATAGATGTCTCTACAGTAATAGTTGGAGACTCCATTACACTACTCTCAGTATTGGATAGAATAATTTGACAGAGGCTAAATAAATAAATAAAGAATTTGAATAATATGATAAATGAAGTACACCTAACAGGCACAAAGCACTGCACACTAAAATAGCAGAATATACAAGCATTAAAAGTTCTCATGGATCATTCTCCAAGATAGTCCATATATTGGTTCACAAGACAAATCTAAATAAATTTTAAAAGGTTGAAATTATAGAAAATTCTCTCTCTGATTGTAATGTAATGAAGCTGGAAATAAAAAATGGATGATAAAAGGGAAAATGATAAATATATGCGTGCAAAACAACATAGTCTTAAATCATCATTTGGTCAATGAAGAAATTGCAAAATAATTCAGCAAATATCTTGAGAACAAATGAAAAAAAGAAGAGAACATATCAAAACCTATAGACAACAAAAAGACCATGCTGACAGGCAGATTTATAACCCTCTGTATTAGTCAGCCAAAGGAGTGCTAATGTGAAATACCAAAAATGGGTTGGTCTTTATAAAGGGTATTTATTTGGGGTAGAAGTCCACAGATACCAGGCCAAAAAGCATTAAGTTTCTTCTCTCACCACAGTCCATTGCCACGTGTTAGAGCAAGACAGCTGCCGGCGTTTGCCAGGGTTCAGGCTTCTGGGGTTCCTCTCTTCCCAGGGCTGCGTTTCTCTCCGGGCTTAGCTCCTGTTTCCTCCACAAGGTCAGCTGTAGAGGATCAGGCAAATGGCTTGCTTCTCTTCTCCTGGG
>JAQZBX010114545.1:0-10011 GCA_029593785.1 Cabassous unicinctus
AAAAGAAAGAGTAATTAATCTCACTTATGTTTTTGAGAGGAAAATAGTTTTATCTTGTACCAATCTCCTGTTCACCTGGAGAGAGACGCCTGGGTTAATTTTGGAGGGAGGGGTTTACAGTTCCAAAGTTCAGAAGGCCTGTGACCTTTTGTTACATAAAGTGTGGAGACTAGGCTCATCTAATTCCTGAGCAAAATGAGAGCCTATTATATTTTTAAGGAGGCACCCTGAAGGGAGGGGAGTGGCGATTGCCTTCTCTTTATTATACAAGGGACATTTCATTTTACTTACCCTTATCCATCGGATTAGGGAAGTTCCCAGGGATGATGGGACTCAGAGCCCTGTTGGAGGGGGAGTTGGAGGGAGAACTCTTTCTAGGAGATGTGAAGTTGACCCAGAAGAATAGGGAGTAAAGATGGAGAGAGGAGTTGTGAGGGAGGAGGGAGGACTTGGAGGAAAGTGAATTTTTGGAGAGTCTGAGGCCAGGTAGAGAGGGGTCTCAAGTGGGAGCCAAGAACACAAGATAGATGGGGACAAGTGGTGGAGAGGTGTTTGTAGCAAGTGGAGCCGAGTGCAGGGATTGTGTTGATCTGTGTGGGCTATGATCCCTTCCCAATCTGCCACATGTTACTTGTGTGGCTGAGGTGTGGGATCACCCACAATCCCATCCGGAGATGGCCATTTTTTATTTTTGGTATAGAATCTATCCTTCCCAGCATGTATTTATTTATTTAATTTATTTATTTACTTATTTTCTTCTCTCTCACTTACTGTTCTTCCTTACACACATGCACATACTCTATTTTATATAGCCATACATGTTTGATTTTCTTAACTTCTTTTTAAATTAAAAATAAACCATCAGCATCTTTCCACACATTGGCCAGATTTTCCTTAATTATTTAATTTCATTTGAGATGAGTGCAGATCATGGGAGGCAATTGGGAATGGTGTGGGAAACAGTGTTCATAATTGCCTGAAGATTTGGGAAGCATGGTTCAAAGTATGGTTCAAGGGGGAAATATTAAATTCAATAGACATTGCCTGGGAGGAATTTCAGGATTCCTTGAGTTCCTAAAGCTCTGGTTGAGATATGTTTCCTAAGAAGGGGAGGTTTGGGGCCAGCAGGTCCACATGTGTGCTCCCCAAGACTGTTAGTGGAGAGCTGAGCCAGAAACTCAGGGTAGGAGATGGAGTTCTCATTTCTTGAACACTTACTCTGGGCCAGATAGTTTATGCTTCTTCCACAAGGTGGCCCCATGGCATTGAAAGTATTATAACTAGTGCACTGATGAGGCTTGGAGAGATTCATTAAACATCTGACAGGAGTAGTGAGAAGCTAAGCTGGGGCTGGAATACCCAAAAGCATTGGTTCTTAGAGTGTGGTGTCTGAACCAGCAGCACAGGCATGACCTGGGGACTGGTTAGAAATGCATTCTTGGGTCCCACCAGATCTACTGAATCAGAAACTGATGGTTTAGAACCACTGCCTAGAGCTTGTGACATCCCGTAATGCATACCACAGGAAGAGCGGGAAACAAAACAGGAGGGGAGTTTAAAAGTGACCACTTTGTGGGAAGCTCAGGAGGAATGATGTAAAATCCTCATTCTCCTCTCTGAAACATTAGAATGAAAGAACTTAATAGAGCATGTCATGTGACTAGGCCATGTTGTTGCAATAAAAACCCCCAAACAGTGTATTTCAACCTCCCAGGTTGAAAATGGGAGTGTATGAGGGAGTGGAAAGAGGGGTATGAGAGAGAGGAGGTGAAGGTAATGGAAAAAACGAAAAGGCCACTGAGGAGACACTGCTACCACTGTTCTGGCTCTAAGCTTCCTTTGGTCAGGAGTTACTGGAAGGTGTGTAAAGTGTTGCTTACTCTCTTACTTTGGAAATTAACTAAAAATAGGGTGTTTACTTGATATTGAGACTCACTCAAAGGGCACATGTCTGATGGAAATGCTGAAAGAGATCCATTATACAACTTGCAGTACATTATTGATGCATCCCATGTGATCACAGACTCCTTCCCCATGAGCCTCACTTCTTTGGTTAGCATCAGGCACTCATGGGATGCCTTGCCAGGATCTCCCCTCCCTAATTTAATTCTCAGTTCTCTGGGTCAGTGGAGGGCTTCAAGTCTTTTCACTGGTAGATGTGGGCTCCAGATGGTAGCGGTCACAGAACGAAGATGGTCTCCAGGAACTTGGCAACTGCATGGAAGTTAAGACAGAAATGGGCATCAGGTCTGGCCAGCTGGAAGTTCCTGGTGACCTTGAGCAGAGCAGTGTTCCTGGGTGGTGGAGCATGAGCCTTTGGAGATGGTTGGGTGGTAGATGGGAGTAGAGGATAGGAAAGCAGTGAGTGTCTCTTCAGAGGAGTCTTCCATGCAGGGTAGCAGAGGAATGGAGCTGTAGCTGGAAAAGGGTGTAGAGTAAGGAGAAGGTTTTTGTTTGTATATTTTTTAGTTGGAGATCTTAGAACATGTTTGTAAACTGGTGAGATGGTCTAGGACCAGGGACCAGCAAACTAGTTTGTGGGCCAAATGCAGCCTGTCACCTGCTTTAGATAATGATGTTTTTTTGGATCATGGCTATGCTCATTTGTTTTTGTACCTTCTATGGCTGCTTTCACGTGCCATTGGTTGTAACAGAGACTGTATGGCCCACAGGCCTAAATTATTTACTGTCTAACCTTTTACAGAAACAATTTGCCCGTCACTGATCTAGGAGAGATGGAGAACTTGACGATGCTGAAGTGAGAGGGGCTGGGATCAAGAGCACAAAAGGAAGGCCTAGCCTTCCAGAGGAGCAGGGCAATGCTTCCCCTGTACTGGAGACAGGAGGCAAGGCAGGATGTCCAGGGACAAGTGTAGCAGGTGTGTCAATGGGGGGCGGGGGCGGGGAATGGAGGGGGGGAGGGGCTGGGGAGGGGCTCCCTTCAATGAAGCCTGAGTTGAGGTCCTCAGCTGAGAGTTAGTTAGGGAAGAAGGGCATGGGGTGGGGTCTTTACTAGTTTGTGCTTATTCTAAGGCATTATGGGAATGTTTTTCTCACTTTTGCCCTTCCACTTAATCTTTACTTTGATTTGTTGGGAAAGGTGCCATGGAAATTTGTAGTGGGAACAGTTGTGGCTATGTGTTTCCATGTGTTTTTTTCCTGGGTATTTGTGAAACTTGAATAATTCTCATATTTATTATTCTTTGTCCCAATAGTGACAAGTGTTTTGGGTTGTTCTCCTAACTTTTCTTTCTCTTTTCTTTTTCTCTCTTTTGAATTTTAGAGTATTTTCAAGCTGGTGTTGTTCTTAGGATGTTTAGTCAATTTAAGGTAGAGAAACAGAGGGCCAGAAGGTGAAGTAAGTTTTCCAGTTATAAAGTTTTTGGCAGAGCTGGAGTTGGCACTACAGCATTCTTCCTCTGATGCTGTGATGCCAGATGATTAATACTCAATAATTCTATGGAAATTTGTGCATAATTTTACTCATGCCTCATGGAATACCTCCCCATAGTGCATGCTCAGGAGTGCTAGCTCAGGGTCAGATCGTTGTTAAAGTCAATTTCAGTGCTCTATCAAGCTCTCAAAGTAATGGGGATAAAGCAGTGAACAAGATATGGGTCTCTACCACCAGGGAACTGGATCTTGGGGGGGGTCGGAGATTGTTTATGGGCAGGTCGGGGTGTATGGGCCACCACAGTTAATTCAGTGTGGCTGGATGATGGTCAGCTGGGAGGACCAGGAGCAAAGCTGCTCTTAGGAATAACAAGTGCTACAACACAGGGGAGTGATGGAGGCCCGAGGCACTACACCGCACCGCACTGCACCTCACCTTACTTTTGTGTCTGTCTTAGACTTTGAAAACACAATGGTATCATTAAACACTTTGAAAATCATGTTTAAGTTTGATGTGGTGGCCCTTTCATCATTCTGCGAAATAGTTACCTTTTCTATTTTTCAGAGTCCAAATAGGTGTCTGGTGACATACTTGGCAGTGGCAGTGAAATAGCACTAGCAGAATGAGCACATTGCTTGCTGGTGACCTCATCATTGGTCACTAGGCTTACTGGGAGGATAGATGCGTTGGTCATCACATACCAAACTTATTTCCTAGTATAAGGAAGGGCTTAGTATAGGGAAGGGCTGAGTCCAGCAGTGCTTCTGTTTTTTTGTTGTTTTTTTTTTTACAAAATCCTATATAGAGTGCTCAAGTGAGTGTTCACTCATTTGGGAAAGGTTCAGTTAAGATAAATTTTGCTTTAAGGTTCACTCTGGTTTATTCCATACCATTGTAGGTTTGCAGAAACATTAAGAAGGAAGTACAAAGTTCCCATTTTACTGTTTTTAAGTATGCATTTCAGTGGTATTAATTATATACACAATGTTGGGCTACCATCACCAGTATCCATTACCTAAACTTTTTCATCATCCATACAGAAACACTCTACCCAGTAAGCAATAACTTACCATTCCCTCCTCTCTGCAGCCCTTGGTAACCTCTAATGAAATTTCCATCTCCATGAATTTGCTTATTCTAGATACTCCATGTAAGTGGAATCATGCAATATTTGTCCATTCATGTCTGGCTTATTTTATTCAGCATGATAAATTCAGGGCTTATCCATTTTGTAGCATGTATCAGCAATTCCTTTTTAGTGGCTGAAAAATATTCCATTTTATGTCTATGCCGTATTTTGTTTTTCCATCCATCTGTTGATGGACACTTGGGTTATTTCCACCCTTTGGTTATTGTGAATAATAAACATTGGTATACAAGTATCTGTTTGAGTCCCTGTTTCCAGTTCTTATGGGTATATACATAAAAGTAAAATTGCAGGGTTATATGGTAATTGTATGTTTTACTTTTTGAGCAACTGTCAAACTCTTCTCCATAGCAGCTGTACCATTTTATAATACATTCCCACCAACAATGTATGAGGCTTCTAATTTCTCTGTGTCCTCACCAAAACTTATTTTCAATATTTTAAATAATAATCATCCTAGTGGGTGTGAAGTGGTATCTTATTGTGGTTTTGATTTGCATTTCCCTAATGGTTAATGATGTTGAGCATCGTTTATATGTTTAATGGCCATTTCTATAACTTCTTTGGAGAAATGTCCTCTGGCCATTTTTTAAATTGGACTGTTTGTCTTTTTTCTAGTTGAGTTGTAGGAGTCCTTTATTTATTTTGGGTGTTAACTTTTCTCAGATATATGATTTGTAACTATTTCCTCCCCTTCTGTAGGTTGTCGTTTCTCTTTCTTGGTAATGTCTTTTGATGTACAAACATTCTTAATTTTGATGAAGTCCAGTTTACCTACTTTTTTCTTTAGTTGCTCTTGCTATTGGTGTCAAATTATCTAAGAATCCATTGCCAAATGCAATGTTTTAAGAATTTTCTCATTTTCTTCTGAGTTTTGTGGTTTTACCTCTTATATTTAGGTCATTCACCCATTTTGAGAAGTTTTGTATAAGGTGAGAGGTAGGAGTCCATTTTTATTCTTTTTTGTTTTTTTTTTCATTAAGCTTTTTTTGTAATTTATTGAATTATATCACTCATACATAAACATACATAAACAATAACTGGATAGTAATAGTTGTGAACTTACAAAACAAACATACATAACATCATACAGGGCTCTCATACCTCACCCTACCACCAATATCTTGCATTGTTGTGAAACATTTTTAACTAATGATTAAAGAGCATCCTCAAAATATTACTACTAACCAAAGTATTTTCCTCCTACCCCCACCCTATTATTATTATTTATGTCATTTATACATGAACATACATAAACAGTAAGTGTATAGTAAAAGTTGTGAACTTACAAAGCAAACATTCATAACATTATGCAGCGGTCCCATATATCAACCCTCAACCAACACCTTGCATTGTCATGAGACAGAGACATTTGTTACAAATTATGAAAGAATATTGTCAAAATCTTACTACTAATTATAGTCCTTATCTTACATTTGGTGTATTTTTCCCCCAACCCACCCTATTATTATTTTTTAAATATATTTTTATGACAGAAGTTGTAAAGTTACAAAACAGTCATGCACATGTGCAGAATCCCAAACAATACCCCTCTATCAACACACCACACTGTGGTGGAATATTTGTTACAGATTATGAGATATTATCATCCAATTATTACCAGGTCCACAGCATACATTTGGCACACATTTTCCATACTCCCCCATTGTCAATACAGTATATCTTTGGCATAGATGCAAGAATATTAAATTATTACTGTTAACCACACTCCATAGGTCACTCCAGTTGTATTTTTCCTATGCTTCTCCACATTCCCACCACCCTGCAATAGTGATGTACATCGGCTCTAGCTCACAAAGGACACTCGTGTATCTATACCATCAACCAGTATTCTTATCCACCTCTGGGTTTACTGTGCTATTCAGTCCCTAGATTATTCTCTAGCTTTCTGTCAATTGGCATTTACTTCCCTAGACTACCGTTTTCAGTCACATCCCCATTTATAAACCAGCTGTTACTCACTATTTGTTACCATCAACTCTGTACATTTCTACACTTTTACAGTAAAGCTAATTAAAACGTCTACATACATTAAATATCAGTAGTCCATCTCAGTCCTCTTCCTATCTCCTTTAAGAATCCGCCACCTACCACTAGGTCTTGAAGATATTTTCCTACATTTTCTACTAGAAGCTTTATGGTTCTTGCTTTTATATTTAGGTTTTTGATTCATTTTGAATTTTTGTATAGGGTGTGAGATAGGGGTCCTCTTTCCTTCTTTATGAATATCCAATTTTCTCAGCACTATTTGTTGAATGTACTGTTCTGCCCGAGCTGGGTGGGTTTGACAGGCTAGTCAAAAATCACTTGACCATAGCTTTGAAGTTCTGTTTTTTAACCATCAATTTGGTTCCATTGGTCTGTGTGTCTGTCTTTATGCCAGTACCATGCTGTTTTTACCACTGTAGCTAGGTAATATGATAATTTTATGGTAATTTTAGGTAATACGGTAATTTTTTTTTAAATTTCTCTTAACAATGAGTTTTAGTTTTCTGAAGACAAGTGCTTTACATTGTTGGTTAAGTTTATTCCTGAATATTTGGGTTTTATCTGTCATATTTTATTTTCACCACTCTTTTGAAACTTTTAGTTATTTTCATTGATATAATCTTCATTTCTAGACTCTCTTCCAGGCCTCTCTCTCCTGTCTTTTCTTTTCAGGCTGTAGCACATCCTTTAGTATTTCCTGCAAAGCAGGTCTTTTGATTGCAAACTCTCTCAGTTTCTGTTTATCTGTGAATATTCTAAACTCACTCTCATTTTTGAAAGACAGTCTTGCCGGATATAAGATCCTTGGCTGAAAGTTTTTCTCTTGCAGTATCTTAAATATATTATACCAATGTTATTTTGCCCATGGTTTGTTGTGAGAAATCAGCACTTAATCTTATTGAGTATCCCTTATATGTTATGCATTGCTTTTCTCTTGTTGCTCTCAGAATTCTGTCTTTGCATTTGACATTCTGATTAGTATGTGTCTTGGAGTTGGTCTATGCACATTTTTTTGGATGGGAGTACGTCATGCTTTTTGGACATGGATATCTATGTCCTTCAATAGGGTTGGGGAATTTTCTACCATTATTTCTTCAGATATTCCTTCTGCCCCTTTTCCCTTCTCTTCTCCTTCTGGGACACCCATGACACGTATGTTTGCATGTCTCTTGCTGTCCTTTAGTTCCCTGAGACCTTGTTCAAGTTTTTCCAATCTTTTCTTCATCTGTTCTTTTGTATGTTCACTTTCAGAGGCCATTTGTTCAAGTTCACCAATCCTTTCTTCTGCCTCCTCAAATCTGCTATTATGTGATTTCAGTGTATTTTTAATTTTATGTATTGCACCTTTCATTCCCATAAGATCTGCTATTTTTCTATGTATGCTTTCAAATTCTTCTTTGTGCTCTTCCAATGTCTTCTTAATATTCTTAATCTCTTTAGCCATTTCATTGATTTTATTAAGGAGGTTTGTTTGAACATCTATGATTAGTTGTCTGAACTCTTGTATGTCATCTGGAGGCTTATCTTGTTCCTTTAACTGGGCCATATCTTCCTGTCTTGGTGTGGATTGTAATTTTTTGTTGGTGTCTTGGCATCTAGTTTACTAGAGTATTTCTTCTGGGTGTAGTTTTTCTCTTTATTTTAGGGCTTCCTGCCCTTTCTCCCTTGCTGGTTGTATAGTAGGAGCCAAGGATGTAGTTGGTGCTATCAGCTGTGGAGGCTCAATCTACCCTCATTGCCCCAAGGACCAGTGAAGCTTCTCCTAACTTTCTCCTTTGCCAGGGGTAGGGACAGAGTCCCAGCTGTGTGGAATAATCCAAGTCATGCAGACCCAGACTGTAGTTGCCCGGAGAGACTGATGAAGCTTCACACCCCTTTCTCCCCTGCCTGGGGCAGGGATGGAGCTGCAGGTGTGGACAGCAGTCTGTGCAGTGCAGGTCCAAGATGCACAGTTGCCCCAGTAGATTTCCGATTATGCAGTCTGTGCCAGCTAAATGTACCTGCAGTTACCTGGATAGGCTGGTGCAGGGCCCGTCAGCTTTCTCCCTGCTAGAGGTGGGGCTGAAGCCTAGGCTAAGCCTGCAGGCCAATCTGGGTGAAAGAAACCGGTCTCTACTGTCACTGTGATTTTCAGTCAGCCTGGCTTCCCTCATGCAGGGGGTGGAGTCAAAATGGCGGCTGCTGGCCGCCTTCTGACTTGGAAAGGCTCAAACTTTAGCTGTTCTTAGGATTATACTTTAGCCAGCCAAGTTTACTAATCAGTAGCTGAAATTGGTGGCCAACCGTCTCTTCCTCCCTTGTTTTTGGGAAAAGGAGCTTCCAATTCCTGCCACTGGGGTGGCTTGTGCTGCCAAAATAGGATGATCACCGGCTTCCACAGTGTGGCCTGTAAGTTCCCGGAGAGGCTGACACAGATCCCCCCAGCTTCCTCCCTGCCTGAGGTGGGCCTGGGGCCTAGGCTAGAGTGGCAGTCTGATTTAGATGGAAAAAAGACAGTCCCTACCAGCACTGTGATTTTCAGTTAGCTCCGTTTCTTCTCATGTCTGGCACGGAGTTAAGATGGCAGCTAGCGCCCTCTTTCTGACTTGGATAGGTTCAAACTTTAGCTGTTCTTAGGATTATTCTTTAGTCTGCCGAATTTACTAATCAGTAGCTGAAGTTGGTGCCCAACTGTCTCTTTCTCCTCCGTTTTGGGAAGTGGAGCTTTCAATTCCAGCTGTGGAACAGCTCCTGAGGTGGCTTGTGCCTCCACTTGAGGATGGGCACTGGCCTCTGTGGCGTGGAGTGCTCTACTTATAAATCTTCTCTGCACATGGGCAGTCTCCTCCTTCCATTCTTTCATGGATGCTGCAGGATGCACTTCTGGTCTCCTGGAGCCCCCAAACAAGTGCTCTAGATAGTTCTGGGTGATCACCAACTGCCCCCTAGCAGGAGCTGATTCTAGGAGCTCTTTTACTCTGCCACCATCTTGCTGGTTGTCCCCCCATCTTCATTCTTTTTCATGTGGAAATCTAGTTCTCCCTGTGCCATTTGTTTAAAAGATTATTCTTTCCCTATTAAATTGTCTTGCCACCCTCTTAAGAACTATTTGGCTATTAGATGTTTGGGCTTATTTTTGGACTTTCAGTTCTATTCCATTGGTCTCTATCCTTATGCCAGAACCACACTGTTTTGATTCCTGTAGCTTTGTAGTAAGTTTTTTTTTTTTTTTTTAAAGATTTATTTATTTATTTATGTATCCCCCCCCTTGCTGCTTGTGCTTGCTGTGTCCATTCGCTGTGTGTTTTCTCCGTGTCTGCTTATCTCCCCCTTGCTGTGAGGTCCCGCTGCATCAGCCCACCGCGCTGCGCGGGCTGGCCTGCCCTCACAAGGAGGCCCCGGGAAGCGAACCCTGGGCCTCCCATATGGTAAACGGGGGCTCTATCGATTGAGCCACACCCGCTTCCTGTTGTGAGGTCTT
>JAQZBX010114546.1:0-10010 GCA_029593785.1 Cabassous unicinctus
CAAGTTATCCCTTAATTCTGAAATACTCTGCTTCATATCCTCAGCCTGTCTTTCCAAGAAACAGCCTAACAGAAATTCTAGTCAGTATATCTTGATAGAAATCTAACGGCAATATTTACTGAAGCTCTAGTGAATTATTTAGAAAGTTTTACAAAAGAGCCTTTTAGTAGTAAGTAATGGATAGTCATGCTGGATTTGGCAGTGGATTATAGAAAGTGGTTTTCTATGCAATCAAGTAATGGCAGCTCAACCATCTCTTACCAAATATCATTCTTTATAGAGAGATGCATGTGAACATGTGGTAAAGAACTTAATACTAAGTGAAACTCACAGCAGAAGAAATTTAGAAAATTAATTGATTAGTGTTGTATTTCTCTATCCATACAGGAACAGTGATCATCTATTTTAAGAGAAATTTCCTGTCCATGGTGGAGCTATTTGTGGTTCCTTAAATATAAAAGATGTGTTGTATATCATACAACATACATTTCACAGAAGAAACCTGAATAAGTTAAAATGCATAAAGTCTGCCAAACTGAACTAAATAATACCCTTTCTAAGTAAAAATTTTCTAATTATTATTCCTAGTTAGCACGTCTTTCGCTTGATATAAACATATACAACACATCCAGAGAAACTCCAGTCCCCTACAGGAATGCGTTAGGTCTGCAGTCTCCATATAAACAGTAGTTAATGTGTAAAATCTACACTGATTTCTAATTGTATAAATTCATATGGCCCAAAGAATTTTTCTTTTTTATCCCACATAATCTCAGAAGGTTTTGACCTTCACATTTTATTCTCTACTAAAAATGTTATAACCATAGGAAACAAATTGTTTTCTACTTTCCATCATTATATAATATAAGTCATTTCTACATCTTTCTAATAAATAGTAGAGCATAAGTTGGTCATTAAGACATTTAAATTGGATTATTTTTTAAATTTGGAAAATGAAAGCTCTATTCTGTTTATGTCAACAAATTTGTTGTTTGAAGTTCCTGATATTCCTGAAAATTGCTTTGGAAATTTTTTGATTTTCTACTACAAAGCAAACAATGCATTCTAAAAGAAATCAAAGAAGACCGGAATAAATGGAAAGATATTCCATGTTTATGGACTGGAGGAATAAATATTGTTAAGCTGTCAATTCAATCCAAATTAATTTACAGATTCAATGCAATCCTGATAAAAATTCTAACAGCCTTTTTTAAAGAAATGGAAAATTCAATTATCAAATTTATTTGGAAGGGTAAGAGGCCCTGAATAGCCAGAAACATCTTAAATAGAAAGGACGAAGTTGGAGGACTAGCACTTCTGGACTTTAAATCATATCACCTAGCTAGAGTGGTAAAAACAGTAGGGAACTTTACACCGAATACCATTGATTATACACTCCGGATGGATTTATGCTTTATTAATATACACCAATAAAATTGATTTGTTAAAAAAAAAAAAAACAATATTTCTATATAAGTAAAGATAAATTACTATCATGAAAAAAAATTTTAATGAGAAGCAGCGACCTACATTTGATCTGTTTCAAAGTAATTTTTTCACTTTGGTTCTTGGTTTTTCCAAATAAAGACATGGAGAAATGACACCTATCTTCTTAAAAGAGAATGTAGTGATGGCTTGCTTCAGAAAGAGAATTACAACTTTTGCAAAATGTACATGAGCATTTTATGCAGTAGACTTCAGAACAGGAAAAGTTAGCAATCTGAAATGAATTCATAGCTTTGGCAATAATTTTGTGTTTTTATTATTTTATTATTCAATTATCCCATTTGATATACCATGATAATTATTTTTAACAAATACAAAGGTAATTCAAATAAAGTGCATTGCAATGGGAAAAACAAAGCAAAACATGGTACTGGCATAAAGACAGACATATAGACCAATGGAACCAAACTGATTGTTCAGAAGCAGACCCTCACATCTATGGTCAAGTGATATTTGACAGGGCTCTCAAGTCCACCCACCTGGGACACAACAATATATTCAACAAATGGTGCTGGGAGAACTGGTTATCCATTTTCAAAAGAAAAAAAAGGAACGCCATCCCACACCTCATACAAAAGTTGACTCAAAATGGATCAAAGCCCATATATAAAAGCTAAAACCATAAAACTCCTAGAAGAAAATGTAAGGAAACATCTTCAAGACCTGGTGGTAGATAGGTGGTGGTTTCTTAAACCTTATACCCAAAGTATGAGCAACAAGAGAAAAAGTGGATAAATGGGATCTCCTCAACATAAACACTTTTATGCTTCAAAGGACTTTACCAATAGGGCGAAAAGGCAGTCTATTCACTGGGAGAAAACGTTTGGAAACCATTTTTATAAGAGCTGGATTTCCATGCTCTATAAAGAGACCATGCAATTCAACAATTAAAGGGCAAGCAATCCAATTTAAAAATGGGCAAAAGACTTAAATAGACATTTTTCCAAAGAGGAAATATAAATGGCTAAAAAGCACATGAAAAAAATGTTCAATATCACCAGCTATTAGGGAAATGCAAATCAAAACGACAATGAGATGTCATCTCACACATCATAGAATGGCCAATATTTAAAAAAACATAAAGCTACAAGTGATGGAGAGGAAGAGGAGAAATAGGAACACTCCTTCACTGTTGATGGGAACGTAAAATGATGGAGCCTCTGTGGAAGACAGTTTGGCAGTTCCTCAGGAAACTAAATACAGAACTGCCATATGATTCAGCAATCCCTCTATTAGGAATATATCCAGAAGAACTGAAAGCAGCAACATGAACTGACATTTGCACACCGATGTTCATAGTGGCATTATTCACAATTGCCAAAAGTTGGAACAACCCAAGTGTCCATCAACTGATGAATGGATAAACAAAATGTGGTATATACATACGATGTAATACTATGCTTCTGTAAGAAGAAATGAAATTAAGACACATAGGATGATATGGATGAACCTTGAAGATATGAGGGTGAGTGAAATAAACCAGACACAAAAGGACAAATATTGTATGGTCTCACTAATATGAACTATATATGAAGAATACATGGAGTTAAAATCTAGAGTATAGGTTACTAGGAAACAGGATGAGGGCTGACAGAGGGAACTGATGCTTTTTGTTCGTAGAATTTTTAATTAGTTTGACTATAAAAGTGTGGAAATGGATAGATCTGATGGTAACACATTATTGTAAGTAAAACTAATGCAGCTGGTTTATAAATGTGATTGTGGTTGAAGGGAAGTCTGTGGACATAAATGTCAACTGAAAGGAAACTAGAGAATAATCTAGGGAATATGTAACAGTGAACATGGTGGTGAATGAGGATTGTGGTTAGTAGTACAAATACAAGAATGCTCTATGAACAAATGTATGTCACTATTACAAGAGAGTAAGTATATGGTGATGCATGGGGAAAATAAAATTAATGTAACTTATGGACTATAGTTAACAGCAATATTGTAATATTCTTGTATCAATGTCAAAGAAGGTACTACATCAGTGCAAAGGGTAAATAATAGGGAGATATGGGATTTTTTTCCTTTGGACTAAAGAAAACGTTCAAAAATTTACAGGAACGATGATTGCACAATTCTATGTCAAAACTGAGAGCAACTGAGTGTACACTTTGGATGGATTTTACAATGCATGGAACTGCATAACACAGTGAACCATATGGTGGATGATAGACTGTGGTTAACAGTACAAATATGAGAGCGTTCTCTCATGAACTATAACATATGTACAATAATAATGCATGGTGTTAATAATAGGAGATGTGTGGAAAAAAAATACCAAATGTAAGGTACACACCATAGTAGTAATATTTTGATGATGTTCTTTCATAATCTGTAACAAATGTTCCACAACAATGCAAGGTGTTGGTGGAGGGGTGATGTATGGGAATTCTGAACATTATGTACTAGTTTTGCAAGCTCACATCTCTAATAATATATATATACATATTTTAAAATTTTTAAAACAATGCAATTATATTTAAACTGCATGGCTCAAATATCATATGTGTAGACATATATTTAAAGTAGACTATATTACTGGAGAAATTTAAGCTTTGATAACCTTCTATCTCTTTTTCTATTATCTGGTACTAGACCCTGTTTCTCTTTACTATTTACTCTCAGAAAACCTGGTACCATCATAATTTGTTGCTCAAGGTGCTGAACACACCCTAACCACCCCAAACACACAGTGTACAACCATGTCTCCACTCACCTATGTTGTCTGATGCTCCACAACCATGTATCTCTTCCTCATTTCAAACTGTACTCCTTTAATGAAGATGCTCCCATGGCATGATATGATTTATTTATTTTTGAAATGTAAATGACTAACAGAGTTAAAAATCCCAGGGGTTTCTTTTAACAAATGAAGTTTATTAATCCAAATGAAGGATAAATAACCTGAACAAAGTTACCTTACTAGTGAGAAACCCAATGACTTAAACCCACTTCTCCTGATTTGTAAATGATTTTGTGCATCATAGATGCATTAGTTACATTAGGAGAAGAGAAACAGTTCAATAAAAGAAATATTTCAATAAACATTCAAAATCTAAGAGTTTACAATTAAAAAAAAACAACCTTAAATCAGAGGTTTACAATAAGATGTAGGTAAATAACCAAATAGCAAATAAAAGTTTGGATGATAAAACTACAACTAAAATACCAAATAACTGTCAGTATATAAAATATTATAAACTATCTTAAATGAAAATAATTAAATTTATCTCTCCTTATATTTCTGTAGCATTAGAAAATTTTTTTGTAGATGAAAGGAGGAAAAGTAACAGAGAATAAATGAAATAAAATGGGAAGGGGCTCATACATTTCAATATCATTTTATGTGAGTCCTTGAAGATAAAAGGTAAATTTAAAAATGTAATAATGTAATAATAATGTAATAATAATTTTTTAAAAATTATTATTCCATTTTCTTATAAATTTTATTTGGTTATTTTGTTGGCTTCATTTTTTAAGTAGTTTTGGATCCCAGAACCGTCACAGCAAAGGTGAGGGAGGATCATTGATGCAGGGTGCCAGTGAAGGGGGGATGCATAGGAAGGGGTTCACCTGGGGCATGCCTCTAAGGCATATGAATATGTTCAAGTGTTCACGGGACACTGTCTCAGTGGGTGGAGACGCACACAATAACCAAAACAATATTGAACTCTCATCCTGGGGAGTTCTGCTACATTCCATAATAGGACAGCAAGAATCCCGAGTGCAAGCACAGCACCTACTGAAAGAAGACAGACCTTTATGCCAAACCCTTGATATTGATGATTGTACTTATGAACCCTTTCTTGTGAAATTGAAACTTAGCCTAGTTTTATATACAGCCTAAGAGTTACCTCCTGAAAGCCTTCTTGTTGCTCAAATGTGGCCTCTCTCTAAGCCAAACTCAGCATATAAATACACTACCTTCCCCTCAGCATGGGACATGATTCCCAGGGATGAGCCTCCCTGGCACCCAGGAATTATTACCAAGCACCAACTAGCAATGTATCTGGAAAAAGACCTTGACCAAAATGGGGAAAGGGTAAATACAAATGAGTTTTTATGTCTAAGAGGTTTCACAGTGAGTCAGGAGGTCATCCAAGAGAGTAAGCTTATGCAAGTCTCAGCAGGATCTCATTGACTGCCACAACAAACAGTGCCTCAAATAGCAGGACTACTGAGGGCTCTAGAGACATCCAGAAGCTATAAGCAGGGCAGACAGCTCAAGAATTCGGCACCCTGTCAGTGGGCCTTACTTTGGAATTTATGCTTCCCAGTGTAACAAAGTTAGACTCATTTATAGGTTCTCTACACATGGCTCTTCTGCCCCTTTTATCTGAACCTATAATTAGCACTATACTTGATAAATATATGTCCCGGAGACTTAAATCTGTGGTCCATCCATGTGCCAGTTGAGCCCTGAATTTCTGCAGAGTTGTAACACCTACAATCCAGTTCACTGAACTCACCTGGGATAACTAACAAAGAGATGGGCGATGGACAACGCCCCTCCCAAGGAACAGAGAGTACCTGCAACTGCAAGCAAGATAGTTCCAATCATCTGCCCCATGGGATCTAAGTCCTCTCTAAATTAGAAGCAGAGTGGGCATCACCATCCAAAAATCCTCAAGAGTGGGGAATGAACAATGGACTAAAGTGGACATTACTATTCTACTCTAAACTTATTATTCTAGCAATGGAAGAACTCTTATCATTAATGTAAAGGAAGTGGCCACCAGAGGTTCTGAGGGATGGAAAAGGGAAGAATAGGTGTAATATGGGGGCATTTTCAGGACATTGGATTTGTTCTGTATGACATTACAGTGACAGATACAGGCTATTTTATATTTTTTGTCATAACTTACAAAATTGTGTGAGACAGAGTGTAAACTATAATGTAGACTGTAGTCCATGGTTAGTAGCAGTGCTTTTCAATATGGGTTCATCAACTGACATAAATATACCACACTAATGAAGGATGTTGTTAATGTGGGAAAGTATAGGATGGGGAGGGAGTGGGGCATATGGGAATCCCTTATATTTTTTTATGTAGCATTTATGTAATCTAAAGCTTCATTAAATTTTTTAAATTAATTTAAAAACTTAAAAAATAAAAAATAAAAATGCATAACACTAGTCAAAAGCAAATGCTTCAAAAGTATACCTTTCTTCTTATTTTAGTAGATTGATCCCCTATGCCCTTTTTTAATGAAAGAGCAATGCTAAGTGTCAGGCAAAAAGGTTAACTTTTTTCCTCAGGTTATAATGACATTGTAAAGTACAGATTAATTTAACAGTGAATCAAACTGAAAAAAAAATCTCAGTAAACATAAGAGACAATTTCCATATTAAAAAGTTCCCTTAACACAATTATATCATGTGAAATGAATCCATTTTTTCCCTCCAATCCTCTCAGGAAATTCTTCCATAAGAAAGAAACATGAATAACTTAGAAAGCCCTTTTGTACATCAAATAACCATCTACTTTCCCACTTTCTTGTCAAAGCAAATTTCTTAAAAGTGTGGTTTTCTTTTGTGGTCTCTATTTTGTTACAACAAATTGCTATTTAACTTTGAAATCTAATCACCACCATTCCCTCAGAAATGGCTCTTAACCAGGTTACCAATGACCTAAATGCTAAATATTAATGGACTATGCTGCATCCCATTTGGCTTCTCTGTCATTTCACACTGTTTCGTACTCCCTTCCTATGAGAATTCCCTTTTGCCTTGGTTTCCTTGATACTATCCTCTTCAGACACTTTTGAGTCCTTTCTATCACCAGGAATTCTTACCTCCAGGAATCCATCCATAGTCCTTTTTCCAACATGTATTCCCTTCCTGGATATTTTCACCCAAAAAGATAATTTATCATTTTGTTACTTGCAAAACCGTATCTCTACCCAAAACTTTCCTGAATACTGGATTCTTATTTCCAATGGATAATTAAGTACCTCCTCCATTTAAATGCCCCCAAAGCACCTCATGAGAATCGTGTTTGTTCAAAACAGCCTCTCAACAGGAAGTGGATGTGATTGGGCTCCAGTCTACCATATAACAGGAGGTCCAGGGTTGGATTCCTGGGGCCTTCTGGTGAAAGGCAAGCTGGCCCGCGCAGCGAATTGGCCCGAGCAAAAAGTTGGCCCAAGCAGAGAGCTGACCCACGTGGAGTGCTAGCCCACACAGGAGTGCTGGCCGGCGCAGGAGTGCTGACACAGCAAGATGAAGCAACCAAAAGAGACACAGAAGAGAGACAGTAAGAGATACAGCAGACCAGGGAGCTGAGGTAGTGCAAGAGATTGAGCATTCTCTCTCCCACTCCAGAAGGTCCCAGGATCGGTTCCTGGTGCCACCTAAAGAGAAGACAAGCAGACACAGAAAAACACACAGAGAGCAGACAGCGAGCACAAAACAATGAGGGGAGAAATAATTTTTTTAAATGTGATTTATTAAAAAAAAAAACAAAAAAACTAAACAACAACAACAACAAAAGTCACTCTCCAAAACTGTATTCTCTTCTTATATCCCCATTTCTTTGAGTTGCTTAGGCCAAAAACCAAGGGAAAACCCCTTTCCCTCAGCAATAACCCCCAAAACACATTATCTCCAAGCCCTGACAATTTTACCTCCTAAGTCCTTTTCAAATTAATCACTTCTTCCCTATCACCCTTGTCAATATTATATTTCAGGGCCTTGTAATTTCTTGCCTGAATTGATGCAATGTCCTATTTTTAATGAAAAATGGAATGTATTACTTATCCCAAAAGCAATATTTTGTTTACTATAGAATAACTCAAAATTAAGAAAAAAGAAAATTAAAACCATAATCCTCATCCAGACATAAATATTCCTAGTACTTCAATACATATCCTCCCATATAATTTCTTGCTTAGATAGCATTTGAACACATTTTCCTGCCATATATAATTCCCCTCTAATCCTTCCTTCACAGGAGAACAGAATCATGTTATAAAATTCAAATATGATCCTGTAATTTCCCTGTTTAAAATTTCTGTATGGGGCTCCAAACATAGCCTTCAGGATTAAAGTTCAGAATCCATAATATGGCATAAATCCCTGTTGTCAATGCCTCTGCCTTCATTTCCAGCTATTTTTCCACTACACTCTTTGCTTCAACATCTTCATTTTCTTGTAGTTCTTTGTAAATAAGACTCTATACCTACCCTTTACTTAGCAAGGCCTATCCTAGCCCCCTTAACTTGACTAATTCCCATTTGTCCTAATAGCAGCTCATCTAATCAACAACTGTTTGCCTCAATTGGTGTGAGTGGACCACCCCTGTTCTGTTCTCACCATTCTTGCATTTTTCCTGTGCATACCTTTTACAGACCTTATTGTCTGCAAATTGTTATTGCCTTCTCTGTTCACCACTTTAAAGGAAAACCCAATAAGACATCCTCTTTATGAAACCTTAGCAATATGGCTAAATTCATATATTTTGGAATTAGAGAGATCTGGATTTAAATCACGAATCTCTATGTAACCTCACCTCAATGTAACCTTGAGTAAAGTAGCTTTTCTGAGCCTCAATTTCTCTATCTGTAAATTGAAGCGAGCCCCTATTTCAAAGATTACCAGTACAAGATGAGGCAATGGTTCTCACTGGGAGCAATTTTGCTACTCCCCTGTCTCCTCCTGAAGGATATCTGGCAACGTCTGGAGACATATTTCGTTCTCACGGCCAGGTACTACTGGCATACAGTGGGTAGAGGCTGGGGATGCTGCTAAAAATCTTATAATGCACAGGACAGCTCCCAAAATGAAGTATTAGCTGGCACCAAATGTCAGTATGCTGTGGTTGAAAAAGCCTGAGATAAGGTAACGCAGGTAATGCTTTTAGCACAGCGCATGACTCATTTTTAGTGCTCAGTAAGTGGTAGTGATACTTAATATCAAGAGATTCATTTATTTCCAACATCTAACAGGATTTAAGTTCCTGCCACTTCATTTATCATATTTATATGTGGTAAATTAGATGAGTATTCAGCAAGCATTTCTTAAGTCCTCCAACTCCATGGGAGAAATATACTCCCCTTTCCACTGACTTGCTTTGCCAATGGAATATGGACAGAAATGCCAGTATGCCAGTGCCAAACCTCATCTTAAAGGGCATTGCATGTTTCCAAAAAGCTGCCAACAACCATAAGAAGAGGTTCTCCTGAGTAGTTGCTTTTCCTTTATCCTGGGTCCCAAAATGAACACACAGGGAATAGACTAAGCACACCCCCCAACAAACCAGAGCCTGGAATAGGCCTGCCTGAACCCAACCCACAGTTTGGAACCAAGTCAAGAAGAACCAAGCCTAGATCAGCCAAATTCTAACTAATATGCAGACAAATGAGCAAAAAATAAGTGCTTATGCTTGTATGCTTCTGAGATGTTTTGGTTATTTGTTATGCAACAATAGCTGATTGATAAACCATGTGCTTTTTTATACTTATTTTAACAGAATTTTTCTCACTCTAAAAGAGCTA
>JAQZBX010114547.1:0-10009 GCA_029593785.1 Cabassous unicinctus
GAGGACTTATTTGAGTCCAACTCTGTCACTCTCAGGAGCACAGATTCCAAAGTAGAGCCCACTGATAAGGCATCAATCTCTGGGGCTATCACCCCTTATATAGGACCTGGGTGTCTCTAGAGCCCTCAGGACCCCCTCTGTGTGGGGTGATATCCACTTTGGTGTTCTATGAGATCCTACTGAGGTGTGCGTAAGCGTTACTTCTGGGATGACCTCCCGACTCTTTTTGAAGTCTCTTAGCCACATGAACTCATTTGTCTTTACCTTTTCCCCCTTTTATTCAAGGTCTTTTTCTAGTCATATTACCAGTTTGCACTTGGTATTAATCCCTTGTTGTCAATGAAGCTGATCCCTGGGAGTTATGTCCCATGCTGGGGGGAAGGTAATTCATTTATATGCTGAGTTTGGCTTAGAGAAAGGCCGCATTTGAGCAACAAGGAGGCACTCAGGTAGCAACCCTTAGGCACCCCATAACAGTAGGCTAAGTTTCAATTACAAGAGCAAATACTCATAAGGCTGGTCATCAATAAGAAGAACCCATCAGTGGACCATCCTCCCTTGCCAGACACTGTCCCTGCACTTGGGGAACTGTTGCTGCTCCCTTGGAGAATGTGGCAGAGCTCTCCAGGCTTGGAAATCATTATTCCCTCATTTATCGAGTGATTGTCTAACCACTGTGACCATGCCCCACCCCTTGATCATTTGAAAAATTTTATATATCTTTCATGTATATTCAGGTGAACTGCCTCTCATGAAACTCCCATCCCAGACACCCCCCACCAATGATCCTCTCCTGCCCCCTCTGTAACCCTTCTGTGATCCAAACCTTCCTTGAAGATGAAGCCCATATAATAGGCATATGCAATTAATAGAAAATGAAATAATAAAGATAAGTTTAAATATAAGAGATAAAATACTTGGAAACTTTAAAAAAAACACTAGAATTAAAATAAAATTAAAGGATTAGGATATTCAGAAAATGGGAAAAACAAAATAATTTAAAAAAAAAATACTTCTGTAAGAATAGGTAGAAGAAGCTTTTTGACCCTTCTCCAAGAAGGAGCAATATTTAGCTTCACAGCTTCATTTCGAAATCTATTCGACCCTGAAATCTATTTGGTCTGTCTCCCAATTCCAAAATGAACTTGAATGCCCAGGAGGAACATCTCTGTGATTCCTGAGTTGGAAGGAACCTGAGAAGTAATTCTGAATATCTCCCAAGACCTAAGAGGCTTTGGGAAATTTGATTCAGAGAGCAGCCAAAGGTTCCCTGAGATTTAGCTCAGGAACTTTTGTTTGGGTAACAATGATGTCAGTATTGGACACTGGAATGCAAGGGTGCTGAGAACCGGAGCAGTAAACTCTGAACAGACCCCATTCCTTGGACCCTTCCATTAAGAGGGCAGCCAAATATCCTCTGAGACTTATCTCACTTTATTTGGTTTGGATAACTTCTCCAATCCACCTTGGGTGCTTTGGTCTGAACTTTGAGGTTTCAGGCATCCCCCAAGACCTAGGTCAGCTATGGAAACAGCCATCCACAAGGATCTGGATTAAATTCTCAGGACACTGAGACCAGAGCATCTGTTCCAAATTATTTGGAATGATGAATGTTTTAATCAGACATGGACACTGGGATGCCAGATCAGTTGACTAAAAAGCACTTCATTCTTCCTAGAATAATGGGCATAATCTCTAGCCTACCAGTAAGCTCCCCATATGAGTGTCTTCTCAGGAATCAGGAATCTTGACTACTGATGGTCTACATTGCCAGTATAGCCAAGAGTAGCTTCTGTATGGGACCCTGAATTCCAGTTAAACTAGTTTAAAAGAGGAAGACAGATAGATCTGAGGGCCAGAATTCTCATGTCATATCTCCTTAAAGAAATGAGGGTATACACCTCAAACTTCTATTAGTTCAAACTCTGTTGTGCCTATAAAAGGTATGAATAGAGATCAAGATACAAACTGGTTACTAAACCTTTCCTGGAAAATAAGAAACCTAATGTGCCATCAATTAAGATAAAAAAAGTTCCTAGACATGCAAAGGGTATAAAATTCTCACTTCTGTTTTAATCTGTGCTTAACTTTCTGTTCAACTTTGAAATCTGTGTTTAACTGTCAGTTTGCTTGTGCCTAGGAAATCAGATTTGGTGTTCACTTGTTACAAATTTGTTAACAGTGAATGGTAACATAAAAATGAGTCATCAAATGTCAGTACTGCCTTGTGAGTGCATTTAATGTATAAATCACAAGTGGAATTAGTTCAACTACTAGAAAAGCAGAAATCTTAGCAAATCTGTTACTAATAAAATTCTTATGGCTTATTTAATAAAGGTATCCAATTCACCTTAAATTAAAAAATTACTAGAAATTATAATTAAGAGTTAAGAAATTAAGTTAAAAAATGTATGTCTGCCCTCTTTTAAATGGATAAAGTAAATTCCATTGTTGCTAATCATAATCTAAGGTAAATTAACCAGTCTATGTGGTTGTAACTAATTAAAAAGAGTTTATAAAAGCATCTTCTAAACTAAAGCATTTAAATGGCTAATTACCAGGAATCCATTACTAATTAGGAATCTAAATTGCCATTAATGGCAAAAAGTAACTTCATAGCCATGAAACCCTCAGAAGCCACCTCAATCTGCATATTCAAGTGGTGGAAATGAAAGGTAATCTGGATTCTATTGGGAATGTTCAGTTTTCATTTAAAAAATGGAAAAAATAGTTTTTCCTGTACTGCTAATGTTAAATGCCTGCTAATTAACATATTCATGGTAAAGTTCTACAAGTATGAAGCAAAGCACTAAAATGTTAAGTTCATTTGATATGTTAAAAATCAAGACATAGAGTTCAGCATTGTCAAACTTTCTTGTTCATTCAAATCAGGCCTTCAATACACTGCAGGATGCCTCTCCATTTGAGTTATTGGCTAGGTTGGTCATTGACCTCTAAAATAATAAAGGTATCTACTACATCTTTAGTTGTGTTTATTGATGGGGAATACATTCCGGTTCAAAACTCCTGCAGCAGCCGAAGTTGGCTCAATATGACCAAATGTATAATGGATATTGCCTCCAGACCAGCACTGTTTCATAGTGCCAGAGTACTGTGCACCAGACCAGTGTAATACTGGAAGCTACTTTCCTAGCTTCTCTCTATGGTCAACAGTGCTGCAGTACGCTGTCTGTGTGATGGACATACCAAGTGGAGCAATGGTCACCAGAGTACTGTGAGTAGAACTTAAACACAATTGGCTTTATGGCCTGCTCCCATGATCACCAGAGTACTGGTGAGGTATGCAAACCTGGAACTTAAATCTATTAATTGCAAGTCAAAGAAAAACTTTGCATTAATTAGTATTAAGTACTGTACCTATTTCGTACTCTAGATATATGCCCAATGATTATGGTGATATCTTTTCTATTCTAGATCATATGCAGATGGACATTGAACATGTTAAAAGTCCTGGTAAACTTCATTTTCTAAGTAGTTAATGAATGTTCCTATAAGATAAAAATAGGCCACCTTGCCAGAGAACAGTGGGGGCAACATCCCTTTTAATTTATAAAAGCCGCTAAATTAACTTGGGGGCAACCTCTTATTCCTTACCCCACACTAGGTGGAGGACACTCTTAACCGAGGTCTCCCTCCTTGCCCTTGTTCCAGAACCTGTCTCACTCATCTCCTGGGAAGGACTGGTAAACCCACATGCCATCCTGACAGGGCTAATCATTTCCCACCAGAAGGGAAAGAGCAAATGAGGTGGCTAGGACTCTCTTCAGCTTAGCCCCTTTGATATGGTCCATGGGCAACCTTTTCTCACCCATGACCTGGAAAACAGGTTCTGATCAAAACTTGGCAAGAAATCAAGTTTTTCTCACAATTAAATCCAAAATGGTAGGAACTTTACTCTGTTGTTCTGGTAATTCCCACAGTTATTAAAGTTAAAGGAATTCCCAGCTTGGTGCACTAATCCTGAGTGAAGCCAGCTGCCTAAGAAAGTGCTAGCTTACCAAAAGCATCGCATGGGACATATGAGTGCCAGTCATTGGACAGCCTAAAATTCCTCTTCAAGAAACAAAGCTAAACAGTGTCTGTGTCAAAGCCAGCTGTTCCCTCTAACTCTAGCCCAAATGCCTATTGCTATGGGGAGGACAAACCAGACACCCCTTAAGAAACTTAGTCTGTTTTTATTACTGTAGCTTAACTGAAAAGGGCAATGTCACTTCTCATTCCTCTCCTCTACCATAGGAACTGGGATTGGAAATGTATAACTAACTCTGTTGTCTATTGCAATCTCTCTGTAGAATTAACCAATAGCATAAAATAACTGAAAGAATAATACTGTTTCCAACTAACTTTGGGAAAATGCAGTCTTTACAGGCACCTGGCCTTTTCTAATTTTGTGGTCCAGTATCCTCTAATAGGACCATATATCCTCAAAATTCTAATCAAGTTTATTTCTTCCAGAAACATCTTTTTTAGCCATACAACTTTGCCCAGGATGCCAGATCTGTCTTCCTCCAACTGAGATAGAATAGCCAGGGGGTTTTACAACTTGGCAGGTAGGGCATACTGCCCATAGCCAGCAGGAAGTAATTACAGAATAATGACCATCTCCTTTCAGCAACCCTTTAAGAATAAATGTGTAAACTCTTTGAGGCTAAATAGGGAATCAATAGATGGATCTGGAACCTGGCAAGAAGTCCATGTGGGTATCAATATCTCCAAGATGGCTGCTGGAAGACGCTCATGAGATTCAGGTATTTGGAACAAGATTTCCTCTGGAAGCCAGGAGAAGCCCCAGATATTCTCCAGGGACATTATTATTGGGCACTCACAGGGGATTGATAGGTGGGATAATCAATCAAAACAGCAAACAGCTGGGACTCTTTCTATGCCATTAGCAAAGAGGTAGAATAATTAATGGTTTAAAAAGCAAGCACAAAGCCTGAATCTCTCTTTCTCTGTCTCTTGCTTTCTGCACCCTGCTCTCACTGTCACCCCCCACATGGATCAGCATTTAAGTAAAACTTGGGCATTTATAATGTATAATGGGAAATTGTAGTCTGTAAATCAGTCCTTTTATCACTCTTCAGTCCCTTCCTCTCTACCTGAGACCTATGATCTGTTATTTTCTCTCATTTCTCTTCCCTCCCTATTTTAATAAATTACAGGCCTAATCACGGTGGTGTGCTCTTGAAATTCATTTTTGGCAGCATAGCCAAGAACCTAGACAAAATCTAGGAATATATGTACTCAAAAGATTCTTTTCCCTGTATTTGAGAACATAGCAGGACTCCCTAGGCTGGGAATTTTAATATTTTCTTGTTTACTGTGTGGGTCTCCATCCACTGAGTTAACACAGCAATGAAAAATTGAACACATTCATATTCTATAGAAGCATACCTCAGGTTCACCTTTACCCATACATCCCCTCACCAATGACACCCTGCACCAGTGACCCTCTCCTGGCATATTTGCCAAAAGAACATTCCCATAATTTTAGTTTTAACCACAGACCTCCAAATACTTAGAGTTCATTTGCTCCTTCCCCCAACACTCCTCCCAGTATAACTGGTAGTCCAGCCCAACACTATCACCCTATTCTGCCTCACAGACCAGCACCAGCCAACCCAATCATACCACTCTCACATCCATCCACTTTGAAAATTCAGCCTTCTACTTTTTCATAGATTTTGCCCATATAGGCATTAGTTCACCACACTCTACCCTGGTTCTGGCCACTGATAGCCTATCTTCCAGAATCTAGCTTAGCGAGTCTGCTCAATTTGCTTAAGTCTTATTAGCGAGTTCATGGAAATTTGTCCTTCAGTTCCCGGCTTATTGGCTTACTTCACTCAACCTAAGGTCTTCAAGATACATCCATGTTATCCTGTGTGTTAATACTACATTCCTTCTTACAGCTGAGTAATATTCCATTGTATGTCTGTGCCACAGTTTGCTTATCCATGCATCTGTTGATGGACATTTGGATTACTTCTAACTTTTGGCAAGAGTAATTAGTCCTACAATGAACATTGGTGTGTGTGTATCTGCTCATGTCCCTGCTTTCAATTCTTCTGGGTATATACCCAGCAGTGGAATTGCTGGATCATATAGCAATTAAATATTTAGCTTCCTGAAGTACTGCCAAATTGTCCTACATAGTGGCTGCACCATTCTACATTCCCACCAGCAGTGGATAAGTGTTCCCTTCCCTCCACATCCTCTTCAATAATTGTAGTCCTGTTTTTTCTTCAATAGCTACCAGTCTAATGGGTGTTAGAATATATCTCATTATAGGTTTGATTTGTATTTCCTAAATATCTAGAGACACTGAGAATCTTTATATGTGCTTTTTAGTCATTTGTATTTCTTCTTTGGAAAAATGTTTATTGAAATCTGTTTCACATTTTTGTTTTTGAGATGTAGGACTTCTTTATATATACTAGATATCAGGTGGTTGTCAGATAGAGGGTTACCAAATACTTTCTCCCATAGAGTAAGCTGACTTTTCACTTTCTTGACAAACATCTTTGAAGCTTGATTCTTTTAATTTTGAGGAGGTCCAATTTATGGACTTTTTCTTTCTTTGCTCTTGCCTTGTGTGTAAATTTTATGAAACTGTTTCCTACTACAAGATCTTGTGGAGTCTTCCATACCATAGCATCCAGGAGATTTATGGTCTTGGCTCTTATATTTACATCTTTGATCCATCTTGAGTTAATGTTTTTATAGGGCATGAGATGGTGATCCCCTCCCATTCTTTTGAATATGGATATCCAGTTCTCCAAGCACCATTTGTTGAAGAGGCCATTCTCTCCCAGTTGACTGGGCTTGGTGACCTTGTCAAATGTCAGTTAACAGTAAATTTAAGGATCTATATCAGATCTCTCAGCTCTGTTCCATTGGTTAGTAGATCTATCCTTGTGCCAATATCATGAAATTTTTGACCACTGTCGCTGTATCCTATATATAAATTCAGGTTGTGTGATTGCTCCAATTTTCTTTTTCTTTTTCAACATGTCTTTGGCTATTTGGGTCCCCTTGCCCTTCCAAATAAATTTTATAATTAGCTTTTCCAATTCAGTTAAAAATGCTGTGGTAATTATTATTGGGATGGTAATAAAGCTGTAAATCAATTTGAGTAGGAAAGACATCATATTGCTGTTTAGTATTCCAATCCATGAATATGGAATATTCTTCCAATTATTTACATCTTCTTTGATCCTCTTTAACATTTAAAAAAAAATTCTGTGTACAAGTCCTTTACACCTTTAGTTAAGTTTATTCCAAGTATTTGATTCTTTTAGTTGTTACTATAAATGTAATTTTTTCATTATTACATACTCAGTTTCTTGTTACTGATATACAGAAATACTCCTCATTTTTGCATGTTGATCATGTATCCTGCCACTTCACTGAACTCATTTATCAGCTCTTAAGCTTTATTGTAGATTTCTCAGGGCTTTCTATGTAAAGGATCATGTCATCTGAAAGTAGTGAAATTCTTATATCTTCATTTCCAATTTCAATTTATTTTATATTTTTTTTCTTACCTAAGTGTTTTAACAAGTACTTCCAACACAATGTTAAATAATAGCAGTGAGAATGGACATCCTTGTCTTGTTCCAGATCTTAGAGGGAATGCTTTCAGGATTTCACAATTGAATATGATGTTAGCTGCAGGTTTTTTTAATATATACCCTTTACCATGTTGGGTTAGTTTCCTTGTATTCCTCATTTGAAGTGTATTTTATCCAGAAAGATGCTGCATTTTATCAAATACTTTTTCTGAATCAATAGACATGATCATGTGATGTTTTTCTGTCAATCTTTTAGTTTAGTGATAACACTGATTGATTTTTTTTGTTGTTGAAACATCCTTTCATACCAGGGTTGAAATAAAATTTGTCATGGTGTATAATTTATTTGATGTGTTGCTGAATACAATTAGGAAATATTTTGTCAAGAATTTTAGCATGCAGGTTCATTAGATAAATTGGTCTTTAGTTTTCCTTTCTTTTGATGTCTTTATGAAGCTTTGGTATTAGGGTGATGTTGGTATCATAGAATGAGTTAAGCATTGCTTCCTCCACGTTCATCTTTTGGAAAAGTTTAAGCAGGATTGGTTTTAATTTTTACCTGAATGATTTCACATTTGCCTGTAAAGCCATGTAGTCCTGGGCTCTTCTTAATTGGGAAGTTTTTTTGTTTGTTTGTTTCGTTTTTTAATTTTTTTTTTTATTGTGGGTAAAAATCAAATTTTTCACAATACATACCAATATTTGTAAAATGATATATAAATACATATGTGTATATGTGCATTTGTTTACATAAATGGTATTTGTTATATATATATACACAAATATATATTTTCTAAAGGTGCTTATATTACCTAAATATTACTCAGAAATTACAGGAATTCCCATGTTCCCCACCGCCCACACTTCCAACAACATCCCACACCACCATTCCTCATCCGTGTGGCACAACATCCGCAGTGGATATACACATCCTGGGGCCTTGCCACCGAGCATAGACCACAGTTCACATCACAGACCACACTCTCTCCCACCCAGTTCTGCATGGTATATTCTGATGCAAAATGGCCTACATCCGTCACCGCTTCACCACTCAGGACAACCCCCAAAGTCCCAAAAAAGCCCCTGTATTTCAACTTCCCCACCTCTTCCTAACCCAAAAATGTCCAGTGGCCACCAGCTCCACCTAACTGTTACAATTTCTTCCATTGCTTAAATCACAATATATCTACACAGAAAACCACCAAGTCCACTCTAGTCCACAGCTCCTCCCCCAATCCTGAGGGGGCTTATATGGTGATGTCCACTCCACCTCCAAGTGAGAGAGGGCTTATATCCCATGGATATAGTGGATGGGATTATCTTGCCTTCAGCTGCAGGTCCTCTCTGTTCCTTGAGATGGCCCTTGCCCATCGTCATCTCCTAGCCAGGTTACTTGGATGAGTCCATTGAGCTGTAGGGTAGGAGTTGCAGCTCCACCAAGATTTCAGGCACAGCTGGCACATAGGTGGGCCAGAGGATACAGTCTCTGGAAGTACACATAAAAACTCCTGTATCACATATAGGTTTGAGTAGAAGGGACTGATGGACCATGTGCAGGGACAACTTATTTGAGTCCAAATCTGTCACTCTCAGGAACACAGATGCCAAAGAAAAGCCCACTAATTAGGCATCAATCTCTGGGGCTATCCTCACTTGTATAGGACCTGGGTGTCACCAGAGCCCTCAGGGGTCCCTCAGTGTGGGGTGATATCCACTTTGGTGTTCTATGAGATCCTACTGAGGTGTGCATAAGCATTACCTCTGGGATTACCTCCCGACTCTCTTTGAAGTCTCTTAGCCACGTGAACTCATTTCTCTTTACCTTTTCCCCCTTTTATTCAAGGTCTTTTTCTGATCGTGTTGCCAGTTGGCACTTGGTATTAATCCCTCGTTGCCAGGGAGGCTCATCCCCGGGAGTCATGTCCCACATTGGGGGAAAGGTAATGCATTCAAATGCTGAGTGTGGCTTAGAGAGAGGCCACATTTGAGCAACAAGGAGGCTCTCAGGTGGTAACCCTTAGGCACCCCATAACAGTAGGCTAAGTTTCAATTAGAAGAGCAAATATTCATAAGGCTAGTCCTCAATAACAAGAACCCTTCAGTGGGCCATCCTCTTTTGCCAGACACTGCCTCTGAACTCAGGGGACAGTTGCTGCTCCCTTGGGGGAATGTAGCAAAGCTCTCCAGACTGGGTATTCAGATTCCCTCATTAATTTAGTAATTGTTTACCCACCATGACCATGACCCATCCTTTGATCATTTGAACAATTTTATATATCTTTCATGTATATTCAGAAGGATTTACTCCCATGAATTCCCCATCCCAAACACCCCCCACCAATGATCCTCTGCAGCCCCCCTTGTAACGTTTCTGTGATCCAAACCTTCCTCGAATATGAAGCCAATATAATAAC
>JAQZBX010114548.1:0-10008 GCA_029593785.1 Cabassous unicinctus
TCAGTCTTCATACCTACTCGCATGTTTACCATTTCCAGCACTTTTCATTCTTTTATTTAGAGTCAAGTTTCCATCTGGTATCATTTTCCTTCTACCTGAGGAACTTCTTTTAACATTTCTTGAGGTGCAGGCCTACCAGCAATGAGTTATCTTAGAATCTGTTTGTCTAATGAAGTTATTTTGCCTAATTTTTTGAAGGATATTTTTGCTGTATATAGAATTCTTGGTTGATAGCTTTATTTTCTTTCAGAACTTTAAAGATGTCATTCCATTTGCACCAATAAGCTTCCCATGGACTATTCCCAGGCACTGACTGAAAGGGATTCTAGAAATCAGGGGACTCTTCCGGTGAACGACTCCGACTTGAGGACTCCCCAAGGTCTTGCCCAATCTTCTTTAGATCACATGACAGCCTAAGACACTTCCACCCAACCTTCCTTCCATCTCTCCTTCACTCAAGGGCAAAATATGCATTGTGGTCTGTTGGCTTTACCAGACTTGCCTGGTTACTCCCCATTTTCTCTCATCTATTTCCCCTAACAAATCTTTGCATGTTTATTCTTGCCCTGGCATCTGCTCTTTAAAGGCCCCAGATTATCATAGCTATTAATCCCATTCAGTGTGGGGTTTTTTTAATATTGTATTTTTCATCTCTAGAAGTTCCGTTTGTGTTTTTTTAATATTTTACATTTCACTCATGAGGTTCATGTTGCCCTTTAAATATATGAACATAGTTATAATACCATTATAGTTATAATATAATTTAACCTCTTTGTCCACTACTTTCATCATCTATGTCATTTCTGAGAATGTTCCTATTGACTAAATTTATCAATAGATAAATTGTAACTGGGTCACAGTATTCTTCTCCTTAGCATTGTCTAGTAAGTTTTGACTGACTGGATTTGGGGGGTCTCGGTTCTGGCAGGCAGTTAAGTAACTTGCGTATCAATTAATCCTTCAAAACCTGTTTTTAAGCTCTGCTAGGGCAGGTCTAAAGTAGCCTTCTCTCCAAGGATAGTTCAGCCACTTAACTAAGGTTTAATCCCTTTAGGGATTGTGAATTCCTCTGTGTCACCAAAGACTCTCCACTCTGGGTGGTTAGAACTTCAACATCTCCATATTCTGTGGGAGCTCTAGAAATTTCTCAGTTTATAAGTCCCCAGTCATTTTGCCTGGATGTGTGAAATTTCCCCCACACATACATGACCTAATGTTCACCAAATACTCAAGAGGATCCCATACATATTCTGGAGCTATTTCTCTGAGAAGCTCCTTCGGTTGTACAAGAACTGTGTGGAAGAATACAAGGAAGAACAGTATGGCTAAAATGAAATGAAAAAGAGAATGATTTCAGATGAAGGTCATTTGGCAGGCAGAGACTAAGTCTTTTTTTTATTTCACTATTCTGCCTCATTTTCAATCCAGTTTAATATTTTCTTAAACATTTTTAAACTATTATTTCTATTTTAGTTTAGCTTAGAGTGGCCTAACTATACAATTCCACAAGGTTCCTTTAATTTTGTTTAGCTATTTTCTAATGATGTTTATACCTTACTACAAAACAAATGCTAAAGGTCAAAAAACTTAATCATCTCAGTCTTCTCTATTCAAAATAAGCACCCAATCCCACTGATTTTAGTGAAATGACTCAATGTTTTGACATGCAGACAGAAAACAAGAGTTATTTTGTTTATCTACAAAGTTGATATCTGATCTCAACCACAAGAAATTCTAAGGGAATCCCATGGCAATCACTGAATAATTTTTCCCTTCTACAAACTAGTGTGTGGTCTAGAAAAAAAGGCAAAAACAACAAAGTTAATGAACTTTTAACAGGCATTTACAGGAATTTCTAAAGATGTTTTATGGATGTTCTGAAAGTGATTTCATAAATGTGGAAAATTCACAGTTGGCTTTCTTCTAAGATAGAATGGCAATCTTGTCAAGTACTACAAGAGAAAAATCTTTATGCCTAAAATACCACAAATGAGAATTCAAAATCTAACATTAGGCTGCAGGCTGTTAATTCCCCTTGTTTTTTCACTCTTCATTCCCAAATAGATTTTAGGTACTAATATATTATAGTTTGAACAGTATTTTATGTTTTATATTAAAATAGAAAAAAAGATTACCCCAGAATTAAAAATAAAAACAGAACTAGAAACTAAAACGTTAGTTCCTCAACTGTAACTAATTTGTGATGAACATGATTAACATACTCTTATAATCTCCCTTACCAGTTTAAAAAATAAGAGAAAAAAAGTGTTTCTTTCTCAATATTACATTTTCTTTCCATTTCTCAAATTCTATAATACAACATAGAAGGGACCAGCCATAAACACACAATCCTGATTTTAGATCTTCAGAGTATTCTGTCCCAACCAAAGACCTAATTCAGATACTACACATGTTGACAAGGCCTATCTTCTAAAAGTCATATATTTAATGCAAATAATAAATCGACACTCCTCATATTGTCAAGTATAATTTCCCTAATACATTTTCCTCACCAAGGACAAATGTTTTAAGAATTTTATAAAAATGAGACTTTCAGCAGTTATCAAACATAGCAAACAGATACACATAGGCACAACATCTTTCAAATGGCTGCACTAATTAAAAAGGGCAACCTAATGCCCTCCCAATATGACACAATACAATGTGTCACCCAATACAGTGCAATATAAAGTACAAACATTACCTATGAAGTGTTCTTGCCAAAAATGTTTAAACAGAATCTAAATCAAACCTCTAGGCTAACTTTCAGTTTACAAGAAAATTCATATGCTAGAGGAACAAGTTAAATGATACTCATAAGGAAATTGGTCTAAACGCTTCAAAAAGTGGATGTCATGAGGGGAAAAGTAGGAGTGCTATTATAGATTAACAGACACTAAAGAGACATAATAATCAAATGCAATGTGTGAATTCCATTTGGATCCTGGTTTTTATAAAATGCTATAAAAGATATTTGGGGGAAGATTGGAAAAATCTAAATATGAACTAGATACTAGATTATGGAATTACTGGTAAATTTCAAAGGCATGATAATGGTATTATGTTAGGTACGAGAATATCCTTATACTAAGGGGAAGCATGCTGAATTAGAGGCTAGGTGTCATAGTGTCAACTCACTTTCAAGGGGGGTCATTAAAAAATGTAAATAAATACACAATTGTGTGTGTGCGTGCACACATAAGGAGAGATTAATCAAATATAAAGAATTTTTGAGTCTGGACAGAGGGAATACAGGGGTTCTGCTATTCTTTCCATTTTAATGTACGTTCGAGATTTTTCAAAAGAAAAAGAAAAAAAAAGTACTTACTTCTCCACCCCTAGGTCATAAAGATATTTTTCCTACTTTCTTTTATTAACTATACAGTTTTACTGTTCATATTTAAGTTTCTAATCCCTTTAGAGTCCATCTTTACATGTAGTACTAGTTAAGGATCCAGTTTTATTTTTCTCTATATAGTAATCTAGTTTTCCCACAAAAATCTACTAAACAATTCATCCTTTCCCCGGTGATGTATGGAAGAACTATTTTTGGTATCAGAGAAAGATTAAGCAGAGGAAAGAAAAGGAATAAGGAAGTAGCAAAAAGGAAAAGAAAAAGAAAAGAGTACATATTGAAGGAGTATATGAGCTTAGTTAAGGAAGGGATATAGTAGATAAAAGTATTATCAAATTCCTCTGCACCCAGTACTCTAAGTATAATTAACAGTGCTGAATTATGTGTGTGAATGTGGTTGAAAGGGGAAGTTTTGGGTCATGTATGTTACTAGAAGGAAAGCTAAAGGATAAAACATGGGACTGTATAACATAGTGAACCCTGTGGAGGGTGATGACTGTGGTGGATAGTATAAATATAAGAATGACAACAAATGTATGTTACTATTACAAAGTGTTAATAATAGGGTCACATATGGGGAAAAAAATATACCTAATACAAACGATGGATTACGGTTAACAGTAATTTTTTTTTTATTTGTTTGTTTTTCGATTGTTCTATTTTTTTGTTTTGTTTTATTTTTTTAACAGCAAAATTTTAATATTCTTTCATCACTTGAAGCAAAGGTACCACACCAATGCAAAGTGTCAACAATAGGAGGGTATATGGGAAAGCTGTATTTTTTTACATGACTTTTATATAAATGTACTACAAAGTCTTTAATTAAAAAAAATTTACAATAACTTAAAAAAACATTATGCTAAGTGAAAGAAACCAGACATAAAGTACTACATATGATTCCATCTGTATAAATGTAAATATAAATAACTCTATAAAGACAGAATTAGATTAGTGGTTATGAAGGGCTGGGGAAGGATAGAGGAATTGAGAGGTGACTGCTAAGGGGTATGGGGTTTTTCTTTTTCAAGTAACGAAAATGTTCTAAAATTAATTGTGATGAATGCACAATTCTGTGATTATACTAAAAGCCATTGATTGTCCCCACTGGATGGATTATATGGTGTGTGAATATATCTCAATAAAAATGCTTAATTTAAAAAAGTCCAGTGCACCAAACCCTGTTTCTGAACATATATAAGAAATAAATGATAAAGAATAACTGGTCAGGGAGCAGATGAGGCTCGAGCAGTTGGGCACCCACCTCCCACATGGGAGGTCCCAGGTTCGTTCCCGATGCCTCTTAAAGAAGATGAGCTGGCGCAACAAGCTGATGAATGAGCAGACACAACGAGCAAAGACAACAAGCAGATATAGCAAGCAGACAACGAGGAGACACAGTAAGCAGACAATCAGCAGATAGACAAGGGCGCCATCTCGGGGGTGGGGAGAATAACTGGTCACCTATTTTTTTTAAAGCATATGCCCTATATGTAAGACTGTTTTTCTTTGAAACTGAACAAATGTATGTTAATACTACAAGATGTTAGTAGCAAACAAAAAAAAATTTGCTAAGTGAAAGAAACCAGACACAAAGTACTACATATTGTATGATTTCATTTATATAAGATGTAAATATGTATGATTCCATTTATATAAGATGTAAATATAAATCAGTTTATAAAGATGAAATTATATTAGTGGTTATGTAGGGCTAAGGGGTATGGAGTTTTTCTTTTTGGAATAATGAAATTGTTCTACAATTTTTTGTGGTGATGAATGCACAACACTGTGATTAAACTAAAATTCATTGATTACACACTTTGGATAGATCATATGGTATGTGAATATATCTCAATAAAACTACTTAATAAATAAATAAATAATTGTGCAAAAATAGTCAGAAATAGTATTAGGTTGGTGCAAAAGGAATTGTGGTTTCGGATGGTGAATTTCAAATCATCATAACTAGGCTCAAACACATCATTATTAATCAAAATAAGAACAATTACAATCAATACATTTTTGCCAACGAAAAATAAGTTTGTAGCATAAAAATCCATGCTTTGGGATTTAACGAACTCTTGGAAAGCATTTTCTGCATCCTGCTGGTTGTGGAAGCGTTTTCCCTGCAAAAAGTTGTTGAGATGCTTGAAGAAGTGGTAGTTGGTTGGTGAAAGGTCAGGTGAATATGGTGGATGAGGCAAAACTTCGTAGCCCAATTCATTCAACTTTTGAAGCATTGGTTGTGCAACATGTGGTCGGGTGTTGTGTTGACCAAGGCCAGCTACAGACGTTGCAATTTTCAGTGCATCTCATCGATTTGCTGAGCAAACTTCTCAGATGCAATAGTTTCACCAGGATTCAGAAAGCTGTAGTGGATCAGACTGGCAGCATACCACCAAACAGTGACCATGACCTTTTTTTGGTACAAATTTGGCTTTGGGAAGTGCTTTGGAGCTTCATCTCGGTCCAACCACTGAGCGATGATTGGTCATCGCTGGTTGTCGTATAAAATCCACTTTTCGTCACGTGTCATAATCCAATCGAGAAATGGTTCATTGTTGTTGCATAGAATAAGAGAAGATGACACTTCAAAACGATGATTTTTTTGATATTTGGTCAGCTCATGAGGCACCCACTTATTGAGCTTTTTCGCCTTTCCAATTTGCTTCAAATGCTGAACGATCATAAAATGGTCGACATTGAGGTCTTCGGCTACTTCTCATATAATTTAAGAGGATCAGCTTTGATGACTGCTCTCAACTGGTCTTTGTCAACCTCCAATGGCTAGCCACTACGCTCCTCATCTTCAAGGCTCTTGTCTCCTTTGCAAAACTTCTTGAACCACCACTGTGCTTTATGTTCGTTAGCACTTCCCTGCCAAGTGCATTGTTGATGTTGCAGTTGTCTCCACTGCTTTACGACCCATTTTGAACTCAAATAAGAATACTGCTCGAATTTGCTTTTTGTCTAACATCATTTCCATAGTCCAAAATAAATATAAAATAAACAGCAAGTAATAAGTCATTAGCAAAAACATATGAAGTGAGAAATGCACATTAAAATGATGTATAACATAACTATATTTATAAGAATGTATTCCAATATCAAATGGCAAATTTCAACAATGCAAAACCACAATTACTTTTGCACCAACCTAATAGCTATATATAGCAGGGGAAGCATAGAGAGATTGAAAGGTGAAGAATTTTGTCTTTTTTTTAATTATTATTATTATTGAAATAATGAAAATGTTATAATAATGATTAAAGTGATGAATGCATAACTATGTGATTATACCAAATACCACATTGATTGTACACTTTGGATGAATTGTATGATTTATTAATATGTATCAATAAAATCGATTTGGAGGGAAAAAAATAAAGTTTATTAATAACTTAAAAATATATATGTATCAATAAAATTGATTTGTTTGGGGGGAAAAAAAAAAAAGCATATGCCCTCAAAACTGTTAAGGAAATGACTAATTTACCTGGAACCAATTTCCTATACATAATGCTACAAAGAGAAAGTTTCCAGAGATTAGACCCTCTCCTATTAAACAATAAGTCAGACTACGTTTTAATTAGTATTTATTCTTCTTCAGACCAAACAAAAATGATGACAAAGTGAAAACATTATAAGCATTTTGAATACTATTCCACAAACTTTCTTCTTCTATGGGAATTTTCAGGTAACTTTCAAACTTATTTCTTTGATTAATTTACATGCAGATGAAAATTTTAAAGCATTAATTTATAGAGGGCATAGCTCCTAATATCTTTGATGACAGTGAGTCAGAAAATGTAAACTGCTGTCTATAACAAAATTATAAATCATACCTTTTATTTTCTGCCAAATTGGCTCCTTCATCCTTTAGCTGTTTACTTTTCTCAGCACAGCCTTCAAGGAGAATTTCTTTCCTCCGTTTGATGGCATTAAGCCAGTTTCCTTCATCATTCTCAGCTATATCCTTTTCATCAGCAGCTTCAGCTTCAAACTGCTGTGAAGTAACCTTTGAGACCTTCTCACCAATTTTTCTCTTCCATCCAAAGGAAGCCATTCTGGAAAATTACAAAGAACCAGTTGTTGTTGTTGTTTGTTTGTTTTTAAAACAGACATACTTTTACTGAAAATCAATATAAAAATCTGGCCCTGAAAGACCAGAACAGAAATATGCAATTTTCTTAATTTAAGATGGTCTAAATGTGGTTTTTAAAAAAGTTTCACACACTGTTTAGGACAAGTATGTGCAAGAAGCCTTTTTATGTGTGTGCTGACTCTATCATGACAACTCTAGCCGGTAAAGAACCAGTTGTTTCATAATTCAAAATTGGCCCTTTATAAAAAGCATTCCAATTAACAGATGAAGAAGAATGTTTTTGTTTGTTTGGTTTTTTTTTAGATGAAGAATTTTGTTTGTTTTATGTTTATTACTATTACTTTTTGGAATAATGAAAATGCTCTAACAATAATTGAAGTGATAAATACACAACTGTGTGATTATACCAAATACCACTGCTTGTACACTTTGGATGGATTTATGCTTTATTAATATGTATCAATAAAATTGATTTGTTAAAAAAAATTTTAATGCATAGAAAAAAAAAAATGAAGTAGAAACATAATAGTATTAGACAATCAACATTTTAACCCCTAATTAAATAATGGATCTAGGCTACAGTCATCAATGATTGTTAAATAATGTCACAAGAAAGAAAACTGGACACTATGTACCTCCTGATAGAAGTAATGATACCACCCATGAGGTACTCTAGCTAAAATTTAATCCTGAATCAGACCAAGCCTCTACCATATAAGAAATACAGGATACAGAAAAGCATGTTAAAAAACATATCATAGATGCAGACAGCAAAATATAGAATGTGGGAAACTAAAGAAAACTGAAACTGGTTTCTTCAAGACACAAATTGCCATGAAAAAAGAGAGTGAGAGAGAAAAAAGTGGGGGTGTGACCCCACAATTAAGAGAGACCTGAAAGACATACTAAATAAATTTAAAGTTTGGTTCTTGTTTAGTTCCTGATTCAAACAAACCAATGGGGAGAAAACATTTATGAAACAAGAGGGGAAATGTGAATAGTGATTTATTAGATGAATTTAAGAAATTACTGCTATATTTTGTTAGGTGTGATAATAGTATTGTTGCTGTGTTAAAAAAAAAGAATACTTGAGACTTCAGGGAAGATGGTGTTGGAATAGGCAGGCTGGGCTCAACTCTCCCACAAAAGCAATGGAGAAAAGGCAAATGCTGTCTGAGGGACCTACTTTGGAGGTCAGCAGACCAGGACAGAGCTGCACAACTCCAAGGAGGGCACGGGGCAGAGAGATGAAGAACCAGAAATGACAGCTGTGAGTTACTAAACCTCCGGGGCAGCTGGGAACGGCACCCATCCCCCACCCTCAAAGCGTGCAACCTGGATAAAACCCATGACTCGCTGCAGCTGACTGAGAGAGGAACAAATATGTCCTCCCTGGGAAGAGGGAGGATGCAGTGGAGAGTGGAGAGTGGTTTCTCTTCAGTGAATTTGGCCAGCAGAGCCCACTTTGAATCTTGGCTCTGGCCAGACCAGAAGCACGGGCAAGTGGAGGTTGAAAGAGACACTCCTTGGAAAGTTTTGCTAACAAGTGCCATCTGCTGGCCAGATGGGAAACTACAAGAGAAAATCTGCTTTTAGATTGCTCTTGTACCAAATCCTGGGAGATTATCTGTGCCCCATTAGTGAGTCCCTGGCCCGATTTTGATAACTTATGCTGGGCAATTTTAAAGAGCCAGAATAAAATGAAACAAAAATCAAAGAAAAGCCATGAAACAAAACCACCAGGCAAGAGAGAGAAATTGACCATCAGAGTAAACTCACAAACATATTCAGGTGCCTAGACATCAGCAAAATATTACAATCCATACTAAGAAACAAGAAGAGATGTCCCAGCCAAAGGAACAAATAAAATATCCTGATGAGATACAGGATTTATGACAACTAACAATGATGATCACACAAATCTGAATCAATTCAAAGAATTAAAGGAAAATATTACTAAAGAGATAAAGGATTTTAAGAAGACACTGGGTGAGCATAAAGAACAATTTGAAAGCCTGCAAAGAAAAGTAACAGCGCTCATGGGAATGAAAGACAAAATGGATGAAGTTAAAAATAGTTTAGAAGCACATAACAGCAGATTTGAATTGACCGAAGACAGAATTAGTGATATTGAGCAAAGAACATGTGAACTGGAAAAGAAAGGAGAACAGAAAGAGAAAAGAATGGAAAAAATGGAGCAGGATCTCAGAGAAGTGAATGACAATGTGAAACATACAAACATATGTGATATCAGTGTCCCAGAAGGAGAAGAGAATGGAAAGGGGGCAGAAAGAATATTTGAGGAAATAATGACCAAAATTTTCCAAACCCTTATGAAAGAAATAAATATCAATATCCAAGAAGGAAAACACACCCCAAACAGAATTCTCAACCTTTATGAACAACATAAATATCAATGCCCAAGGAGGACAATGCACTGCAAACAGAATAAATCCAAACAGACCTATTCTGAGACACCTACTATTCATAATGACAAATATCAGAGATAAAGATTCTGAAAGCCACAAGAGAAAAGAAAAGCATCACA
>JAQZBX010114549.1:0-10011 GCA_029593785.1 Cabassous unicinctus
GCCATTCTCCTGGTAGTTTGCAGCTGAAGAGAACAGAGCAGCTGAGCAGCTGATAAGGTGAACCCTATGCCAGACTGATATAGGAAGTCCTGAGAGACAAGCCCTATACCAGCCTACAGCTGAGATAGGAAGAAGCTGGGCCCACGGAGCCTTACGAGGAAGAAGGAAGGCGAGACCATGCAGAGATTGCCCACCATCTTGCTTCAACATGTGGCAAATGGCTTTGGTGAGAAAGCAGCCTTGAGTTGGATGAGTGCAAAATTTTATCCTCTATAGGTTTTGACTTATACTTGCTTGATCATGAATGAGAATGAGTAATATTTCAATTTTGTTGATCATTAGGGTTTTGTTCTGTTTTTTAAGCTATTACTTCTCCCTGCTGCAACTTTTATCTACACTCCTCCTTGATCCCCCATAGCTACTTGTGTAACCCTACCCTTCCACTAAAAACCAGTATTACTGCCACCTCCTACAAGGATTCTGACACAATTCTCTAAAGTAACAATTACCTCTCCTTCCAGATATTCTCAGAGGGCTCTCTGGATACCTTTGCTATGACATTTATCATAAACAGCTTAAATCTATTTTTTATGTGTGAAAAGACCACGTCTTTTTCATTCTTGTACCTACAACAGCTCTAATATGTTTTACTAATATAAGTAGAAGTGAAATAATATATGGAAATTGATTGTTTTAGTTAAGGTCTGGTTTTAAAAAGGAAAGAAGAAAGCTGTTCAGAATATTCTTCAAAAAATTTCAAGGAGAAAAAAAAAAGGAAAGGAGGATGAAAAATAAAATTACACTTCAACTATCGATTTAGTTTAAATATCCTTTTCTTGTTCTATTGTTAAGCTGCACATTTTAGAACTCTGAGCATTGGAACTATTGATTCCAGGGTGATCAAATATTTTCTTCATTGAAAATGATGTAAAAGTTAGGAATATAAGTGATTAGATGTAAAGATAAAGTTTGATTTAAGAAATCTAAATTTTGGACATATCTAGCCATTTATTTAAGCCTGAAGTCAACATTATCAAAATGTTTACCAAATATGTCAGGATTATAAATGCAGTCAAATGTCAAAGTTTGTATTTTGCCCCATCCCTTTAATTTCTGCATAGGAAAGATACTGTTTAAAAAGACTTTCAGTTTACATTTCTAAATGATTGTACGATTTTAAAGACTAGTTAGCAAAATTGCTTTTGGACTATAAAACTTTGCATGGATGGTTTTATATCAAGATCAAATAATCTGTTACCCTTTTCAAAACTGCCAACTATCTATTGGTCATTTTATTCTCTCTCCCTGCCTCTTTGTTTTTTTTATTTTCTTGCTCTCTGTTTCCCAGCAAACCAGACATTTATTTTTGTGACTACTCTCCTGAATTAATTTAAATTTCACCTGAAAATCAAAAGCATGAAACAAACAAACAGAAAACCCAGCAGAAAGTATTTCATTCAACTACTGCATTGTTTTATATTTATGTGTTATATTTCTATACAGTATTATATTTGGAAAATCTAGCACTTAACTTGTTTCTTACAATTCTTTATTATACCACCTGCATGAAAGATTACTAGATGGAAAATAGTTATTTTAACATATTTTCTTAAAATACTTTGAGGATGTGTCTTCAAAGTTCATGAACATTTCTTTGGGATAACCTGTGAAATAGAAACTGAATTAAATACAAGACATTTTTAGTTTCCATTGGTTTAAACAATCATCATATGAACACAATGTGGATTCATTTTATCCAACTGTCCCTTTCATAGAAACAAATAAACCTATAATGACTAAATTGTTTAAATAATTTCAAAGTGAGTCACAGACAAAGTAGTTCTTTAAGGGTTAAAAATAAAATGCAAATTTCATTTCTTAAATATCAAAAAAGGCATGCAAATTGTGTCAAAAATAATGAGCTATACTATAGCTCATTTTATTTTACGATGTAATTTTGTGTAACTTTACATAACTCATTTAAAGACTAATTCCCAAAGTTCTACATTTGTGAAATGAAGGGTTCCAACTATATCATATGGCTAATACTTATTGAACTATTTAAACTATATCATATTCACTAGAGCTGCACAAAATCATAATTCATTTACCTATGCACTAGATACAGTACTCTTATCTACTTTAATGAATAAGGAGTCTGAGGCTCAAAGAAAATAAATTCTCTCCCTGTCCCTGTCCCTGTCCCTCTCCCAACTCCCCCTCTCCCTCTTGTTCTCCCTTTCCTAGTATATATTGTTGAACTTCCCGAACACAGAATCAGAGATTGTTAGAGACTGAATGAATCTCAGTGATCGTTTTGTGAATGCAACTCCTTTTAGAGATTGCAGAAAATGGTTATGGCCTGTGCAAGGACACACTATCAGCAAGGGAGGTTCCAGAATTTGAACCAGGTCCCTTGGCTCTTTAACTATATCCTGACACTTCTCTTAAGGATTCCTGGGATCCCTCCTGACCCAAACATCAGTCAGTCCAATCCTGTGATGTCCTCCCCAATAGACAGAAGAGTTTACTTTTCCAAAATAGAAACAAATAATCATTTATTAACTAACTATAAAGAACAAAAGTTGCCGAGAGTCAGTACAGTTTTAAGGAAAGGATATCACTGTTAAAGCACGCTTCCTTTTTTCACAGCCTCTGCAACGCCAGTCAATGCATCATTCTTAATGAAGAAGTAGGTTTTTTTCCCCCCTCAAAACACTAATGTCATGCAGAGAGATTGGTGCAAACTTCTACCAGTTTTTTTTTTCTCCCTAGAAAGCCTCAGATATGCTCTCTACTTATGCAATTGCTACTGAAGAAAATACCTAAAAGGAATTATTTCACTTTTAGCTGCCACCTTCTCATTATTTTCTGCCACATCACTATGTATTCCTTCATAACAGTTTCACAGTCTGTAATTATCAGCAATTTAGGTGTTTTCTTTTTATTTATGCATTTGCTATTCCACCATCCAATAAAATGTTAGTTCTTTGGGTGGCAGGGACCATGCTTGTCTTGTTCTTTGGGGTACCACCAGTGCTTACCACAGTTTCTGGTTCTTGGTCAATAAATATTTGCTGATTGGAAAAAAAATCAACAACATTATACCTCTAAATAGTATGCATAGCAAGAAGTCAGGAACCCTATAAATTTTTGGCATTTCACTGAATGCCTATCTCGGTGCCTTTTAGACATAAATATCTCAGGTGTTTATATCTTAGCACATAGTGAGATGAGGTACATTCCCATCACTAACCTCCATATTTAAGGTACTATTGTCAATTTATGACTAATAGTATTATACAGCATAAACTAGTGGAAGTTTAATTTCAATGTTTGGAGCATGACTTTATTTAATGATGCAACGTAAAACAGATCAACTTTGGGATTAGACAGGCCTGTATTCAAATTTAGCTCTGCTACTTCCAACCTGTGTGATCTTGGACAAGTAAATTAGCCTCACTGAAACTCTGGATTTTATCTGTAATATGTGAATATTAGATAAAAAATTTTCTACAAGTTCTAGATACAATATGAAAATTTCCAATCCATTGGTAAATGTCTTAAATGACTATAAGCAAGTCATTTTAATGTACTCTAAAATTAGCAATAATCAGTATTGAATATGGAGGATGTTCAACAAATAATGTATTTATTATTATTATAAAACAAATTTTATTTGTATTTATTATTATTATAAAAACAAATGTATTTATTATTATTACCAATCTGTGGCAATCTCAAAGATTTACACAATATGAACAGAAAAATGATCATGCCAATCTGGTCGTTCTGTGATTATATGGCTTCAGCATGGGCAGCACACAGAGTTTCAAACTAGTCTTTACAGCAGTCCTTTTGCTCTGCTGGCAAGAACTCCCCATGGACATACAAGACCTTGGTGGTGTGCTGTCATCTTTTTGCCAACCCTTCTCCAGCCCAGCAGAGTGGGTTTGAAAGTAGTACAGCTATAATGGTAGGAGTCTAGCTTAGTTTCAGAATTCTTTTAAGCCCAGGAAGGTAGACAGCACTGGATTCTGGTAGCCAATTTCTACTTTTTGTTCTCCATCAACTCTAACAATTAACTCACCTTTCATACTTGCATTCCTACACAATGAATTAAATACCTATGATGGGTCAAATTTTTGCTCCAAGCTCATAAAACTGTTAGTGTAGTAGACAATTGATAAATAATCGTAGTATTTGTGATAAATGTTGCAGGAGGTACAGGTACATAAGTAATAGAATAGAGGCCATAAAAGAAGAAGACTTTCTCTCTGTCTACATGGGCAAGGGACAGTGTCACAGAAGTCTGAGTTAAGAAGTAAAAATTTAGTAGGAATTCTCCAAGTAGGGCTGAGAGCAGAGAGCTCAGATGTCATTGAGGCCCAAGCCTCACCAGCTTCCTAGTCTAGGAGCAAGCAGATCAGCATCTTTAGGACACAGAGGCATGGCATGCTGGAGCCAGATTCAGTGAGAGTGGTGGGTCTGGTTGGAATTCTTTTCGGCTCCCTAATGCTGCATAGCAAATGACTCCAAAATTTAGCAACTTAAAACAACAGTGATTTGCTATTTCCCATGATTCTGAGAGTTGCCTGTGTTCAGCTGGGCAGTTCTTAAGCTCTACGTGGAGTCTACTAGAGTCCTTCATGAGGTTGCATTCAGCTCAGGCAGAGCTGGACAGTCCACGATGGCCTCACTCACATGTCTATTGCCTCACCTGAGGCAGCTGGAATGGCTGGGGACCGTCTGGACCTCTTTCTCTCATTCTCCAGACATAGTCAGGCTTTTTAAAAAGGAAACTGGTTTCTAAGAGAGCAATAGGGAAAGTTACAAGTCCTCTTGAGATCTGGACTCAGAATTCCAGAACATCCTTTCTGCTACATTCTGTTGATCAAAGTAAAACACAAAGCTACCCCCAGTTTCAAGGGGTGGGGAAATACACCTCACTTCTTGATGGACAGGGAGGCATGCATGAGCAGGGATGAGGGAAATGGTTGGTGACTGTCACTACAGACAACCTTTCCCATGTGTTCTTTTTTTACCAAGAGAGTGTCTTCAAGTCTTTGTCCCTTTTTTACTTTAGTCCAACTAGCTCCAGGATTAACATGATGGCCCCAGTTCCCATTTACATAAAACCAAAGCAAAGATTGTATCTTAAATCCACATATGTGATCCTATCCAAGCACATATCTCAGGAGTCAAGGAAATACATACCTATATCCTAACAACAAGATCTGAAGGGGAATGCGGGAAAGGGGCCAAAGAAAAATGAGCACACCACAGATCCTCATCTATATAAAGCTGTAAAAAAAGCAAACAGAGCTTAGTAACTTTCCCACCCAAGAGTCTGCGTACAAATCTCCTACCAGCCTCTTTCCTTTTTTTTAACTTTCTCTTTTTTTTTACTTTTTTCTTTTTTGCTTCAGCACCCAGACATCTTTAGATCACTTGTAGCCATGAGGTATCAAATAACATGAGCAGAGGAGGGGGAATTTTTTAAAATTAACAACAGGCTCTTTGTCCTCTTTGAATGTGCCAGAGCAATACCTTAGCATGCAGGGAAATGCTATAAACAGGGCAATCTTTTGCAAGACAAGTTTTCAGGAAATACTTTGGCTTTATTGCTTATCTCTACGGCATGTAACATAGACTTGAGTGGATCACACTCCTTGCTGACCATGAGTACACAGATGGGCAGACTTTTGTGTCATTTTTCTATGGTTCTATAGTAAAGTAGGCTCTGACTCTCTAGTTACATAACTTGAAACACTATTTTATTTTTTCCCTCTTTTTCTGCCTTCAAATATACACATATAAGGTCAATTTTGCTATTTTATAATTATTTCTTAGGACTAATTTCCATAACAACAAGACAAATAAACCATAAAACAGACGATTTATACCTGTAAGCACTATAAAACGTATGGATGCAAACAATATTAATGTTAAAATTCCTGATCCTTAATTGCTGGCTGTGAAATCCTGGCATAGTCAATTTTGGATGATTACCTAGAACTAACAATTGATTTATACAAGTAAGTAGCACTTATTTTTATACAAACAAATCATTGTACATGCTGAAATTCATGACCCTGAATCTTAGTGAAAAGAGACCTGACTTCTGGTCAAATCTAGTTTAGTTGAATGTGAAGTCTTGAGCCAGTCATTCGAATGCTTTGGAATGCATTTTCACAATTTTCTATGGTTAAAACAAGGGACTAGAACTAGATTATTCCATTGGTCCATCCCCAGCTCTTATATTCTGTCATTCCTTGGTTCTGATAAAGAGTTAGAAGTTAGTAACAAAGGCCAGTACAACTCCTCAGGACAAATGAATCATTTTATAAGTTATCTAGCTAAATCACTTTATAGGTCTCAGATGACCAAAAGGTCAGCATAAGAAAATTAGAATCTAATCTCCCAAGTCTTTTCCATATCACCATGAATTTCCCTTCTTACTCCATGATGTCTCCCTACTTTTTTCAGATAGGAATATTAAGTGACAAACTAACCATCTAATCTTTTAATTGAAGAGAATGAGAAACAATGAATTTTTAGAAAAAATTGTTTTCATCATAGGCAAACTTTACCTACTCATAAATTCAACCTTCTGTAAATTTAAAATTGCAAATTCATTCTCTAGGTAAAGATTGATTTTCAGCTGATACAAAGACTTTAATTCTACTCTCACTTATGCTGATGACTTTCACCATTTTTTAAATCGAGGTAAAATTCACGTAATGTATTCACCACTTTGACCAAAACCAGCATGGCTTTTTTTGTTAGAGAAATTGTTGGTTTACAGAAAAATCTCCTAGCATATACAGAATTCCCATATATTGCCCCCTCAAAGCAGTTTTCCCTATTATTAACACTTTGCATTACTGTGGTACTTTGTTAAACTGATGAAAGAATATTATTATAATTGCACTATTAACTGCAGTCCACAGTTAACGTTAGACTTCTCCATTTGTGTTATGCAGCCCTATGTTTTTTTAAATTCTTATTCTAGTAACATGTATACAACCTAACATTTCTCCTTTTAACCACATTCAAATATATCTCAGTACTGTTAATTATTATCATAACGCTGTGCTACCATCACCACCATCCATGACCAAAACTTTTCCATCAATCCAGAAATTCTGTTCCAATTAAGCATTAACTCCCCATCCCCTATCCTCATCCTGAGCCCTAGTAAACAGTATTCTACTTTCTGACTATAAATTTGCTTATTCTAATTATTTCTTATCAGTGAGATCCCATAGCATTTGTCCTTTCATATCAGGCTTATTTCACTCAACATGATGTCTTCAAGTTTCATCCAAGTCACATGCATCAGGATTTCATTCCTTTTTAGGGAGGGGTAAGATATCATAAGCCACATTTTGTTTACCCATTCATCTGTGGATCAACACTTTGGTTGATTCCATCTTTTGGTAATTGTGAATAATGCCCCTGTGAACATTGGTGTGTAAATATCTGTTCAAGTCCCTGCTTTCAATTCTTTGGGGTATATACCTAGAGGTGGAATTGCCAGATGATATGGTAATTCTATACTTAACTTTCTGAGGACTTGCCAAACTCTTTTCAAAGGCAGCTTGACCATTTTAAATTACCACCAACAATGAACAAGTGTTCTATTTCTCTACGTCTTATCTAGTACTTGTTATTTTCTGTTATTTTTTTTTTCTTAGTAGCCATTGTAGTGAGTGAAACGTGTTATCTCTTAGAGTTTTTGATTTGCCTTGATGGCTAAAGATGTTGAGCATCGTTTCGTGTGCTTTTTGATCATTTGCATATCTTCTTTGAAAAAATGTCTATTCAAGTCTTTTGCCACTTTTTATTTAATTGGGTTGTTTGTCTTTTTGTTGTTGAGTTAAGGAATTTCTTTCTATATTAAACCCTTATAGGTTAAGCGGTTTCCAAATATTTTCTCCCATTCTGTAGGTTGTCTTTTTACTTCCATAATGATGTCCTTTGTTGCAAGAAGTTTTGAATTTTGAAGTCTTCATTTATCAATTTTTCCTTTTGTTTCTCATGCTTTTGGTATGAAGTCTAAGAAACCACTGCCTAACACAAGGTCTTGAAAATGCTTTCCAGTGTTTCCTTATGTTTTCTTCTAGGAGTTTTATAGGCCTGGTTCTTATATTTAGGTCTTGGTCAATTTTGAGTTAATTTTTGCATATGGTGTGATATAGAGTTCCACTTTCATTTTTTGCATATGGATAGTGAGCTTGTCCAGCACCATTTGTTGCAGAGACTATTCTTTCCTCATTGAGTGGATATGGCACCTTTGTCAAAAACCAATTGGCCATAGATGTGAGGGTTTATTTCTAAACTTTTATTTCAATTCTATTGGTTTATATGTCTGTCCTTGTGGCAATACCATATTGCTTTGTACTAAGTTTTAAAATCAGGAAGTATGAGTCCTCCAACTTCATTCTTCTATTTCAGGATGGTTTGGGCTATTCAGGACTCTTACCTTTCCATATAAATTTGATGACTGGCTTTTCCATTTCTACAAAGAAAGCTATTGGAATTTTTATTGGAATTGTGTTGAATCTGTAAATCAGTTTGGGTAGAATTGACATCTTAACAATATTTAGTCTTCCAAACTATGAACATAGAATGTCCTTCCATTTATTTAGATCTTTGATTTAATATAGCAGTGTTATATAACTTTCCACATATAAGTCCTTTAATCCTTTGGTTAGATTTATTCCTGGATATTTGATTATTTTAGTTGCAATTATAAAACAATTTTTTCCTTGATTTTCTCTTCAGGTTGATCATTAATAGTGTAGAGAAACACCACAGATTTATGCAAGTTGTTTTTGTATCCCCCACTTTACTGAATTTGTTTATTAGCTCTAATAACTTTGTTATATATTTTTCAGTATTTTCTATATTTAGGTTGATATCTTCAAATAGGGAATATTATACTTCTTCCTTTCTAATTGGGATGGTTTTTATTTCCTTTTCTTGCCTGTGGCAGTTTGATATAGTTATGAATTCCAAAAATAGGTATTGGATTATGCTTGAAAACTGGTCTGTTCCTCTGGGCGTGATTAAGTTATGATTAGGGCTTTGATTGGGCCACATCAGTAGGACGTTGAGTCCTACTCAGAGATAAAACTACATGGCAGAGCAGAGGAGTTAGTTGGAGTTTTGAGCTGGAGTTCTGATGCTGAGTTTTAATGCTGGAGCCGGGAGAAGTAAGCACACAGAGGAGCGTGGTCGTGAGGAAGGATAGAAGGCCTGGGAAGAGATGAATCATTCACCTTATAGTCTACAGCTGGCCTTGTGGAGAGAGGCAAAGCCTAGAGAGACTCATGGTCTACAGCCGACCTTGTGGAGATAGCAGAGGAACTGAGCCCAGAGAAAAGCAAGCCCCAGAAAGAGAGGAACCCAGGAAGCCTGAGCCCTCTCAGACACTGACAGCCATCTTGCTCCAATACGTGGCCATAGACTTTGGTGAAGGAAATAACTTATGCTTTATGGCCTGGTAACTGTAAGCTTCTACCCAAAAAAAATACCCTTTATAAAAACCAACCAATTTCTGGTATTTTGCATCAGCATCCCTTTGGCTGACTAATATATTGCCTAATTTCTCTGGCTAAACTTTCCAGTACAATGTTGAATAACAGTGTGACAATGGGCATCCTTGTCTTGTTCCTGATCTTAGAAGGAAAGATTTCAGGCTTTCACCACTTATTATGATGTTAGCTGTAGGTCTTTCACATATACCCTTTATCATGTTGAGGAAATTTCCTTCCATTCCTAGTTTTCTGAGTGTTTTCATCAAGAAGGGGTTCTGGATTTTGTGAAATGCTTTTTTCTGTGTCAATTGACATGATCATGTATTTTTTCTCTTCATTCTTTTAATGTGGTGTATTACATTGATTTTCTTAAGTTGAACTACGCTTGCATACCTGGCATAAATCCCACTTGATCATGTAGTATAATTCTTTTAACATGCTGTTGGATTTGGTTTGCTAGTGTTGC